>CAXHTJ010000954.1:0-21548 GCA_964019445.1 Populus tremula
ATGTTGGGCTATATATATGTTGAGTTGAGTTTGGATCACATTTGTGAATATTCTTATTCATAATTTATTCGTTACCTATCATGTAAGGCAACTATAAAAAGTCCATCCATTCGGGGTCATTTCCACCAGGTTCGTGTTAGGATTGCCATCCCTACTTGTACATGGTGAATGCACATCAAATGTCCAATGACTCACTACATGGTGCAACCCACCTCAAATAACATTTTTTTAATAAAGGAACTCAAATAATTTGTTACTCAATAAACAAATATTTTGTTGATTATAATTCATTAACCTATATCTAAGTTCTAGGATAATATATAGTATCTTAAATATGGTACCTAAGCTTAGAAGTAGTAGGAGAAGAGTCTGTTTTCAGGTTAACAATGGCATGATGCATTCTAGACAGAGTCAACAATCTCTCTCTACAATGGAAAGGATAAAGCTGTAATTCCATAAATGGTTTCCTGGTACGCAAAGTTCACTTTTGCCTTATGGATTTACCAATGTTCCACTTCTATTCCTATGGTTTAAATTTTTTCAACCTTACCCTTATAGTTCCTGAAAAGTGAAAAGTTGCAATGTTACCATTAACCATTAAATAGCCTACTTCTGAATTTGATTTTTGAGATTTTTAGCAGCTTTTTTCTAGATGCTCAATATGCATGGGGAGTTATAAAGGGAAAAATAATAAAAGATGATACAAAGTATGAACAAAAGCGAACGTTTCCTTGGTTATTTAATATTGGGAAACTTTAAAGTATAAAGTATGGAGGTAGAAGTAGAAATATTAATGAATCCAAAAGGGTAAATATATAGTTTACCCTTCATAATGCTTTTAAGTCTTAGGGAGCTCTGAAAAGAAGACCAATAATGATGTTTGTATTTACAATGCCTTTTCATGTAGATAATCAATGGATACTATGTATAGTTGTACAAAGTAGATAAATTCAATCTGCAATTTAAAAGTCATGTACATGATTCAGCATGAGAGGTACGTGTGGCCCCCATTATTTGGTTGTGCCATCTTAAGTTTTGCTCAATAAGAAAAGTGTTAGTTTTTATTATGGTGATTCCAAACTGGATTGGGATTAGTGGGACTAATTTGATCCCATTTTTAGGAATTGGTCTAGATGCTGTCACTGTAGAAAGGAGTTAATTTTGCATTTATATTTCTTTTTAGTTTACTTATAGATTTTGCCTCCATTATTAAGCAACCATGTCTACTGTTAATACTCGTATTCTGAATGCATTGTGAATGGGTCATAAATAAGGCACACAATGCGTTGATGATCATGGATATCTACCTGACTGGTGCCAAATGAGCTACAGTTTCCACACTTTGTGTCTGAGCGTATAGAAGCTATTTTCCATGTCTGACTATTATCTCTTGAATGTCAAAATGAGTTCTTCCCCTGTTTGTTTCAGATTTTCTCTGGCCAAGGATTGATAGTCTTTCTGAACATAGTTTTACAATGTCTGTGTTCATATTTCATAATATAGTTACAGAAACTTTTAGTGGTTTGATGAAGATGAAATCTTTTCAATTAACAAAGACAATTTGTTTGTCTAAATCCTACTTGAATTGCTTTTTTTCTCTCTTGTTTACCAGATGCCTTCATTGGTGTGAATATTGGCACAGCACTCTCTGACATGCCAAGTCCAACTCAGGTGGTAGCCCTTCTTAAGGCTCAGAACATTCGACATGTCAGACTCTATGATGCAGACCGAGCTATGCTCAATGCACTTGCCAACACAGGCATCCGTGTAACTGTTTCAGTTCCCAATGAGCAGCTTCTTGGCATTGGTCAATCGAATGCCACTGCAGCCAACTGGGTTGCTCGCAATGTAATAGCCCATGTCCCTGCCACCAACATCACAGCCATTGCAGTTGGATCTGAAATCCTTACTACGCTCCAAATGCTGCCCCTGTCCTGGTCTCTGCCCTGAAGTTTATCCATTCTGCCCTTGTTGCCTCCAATCTTGATGGACAAATTAAAGTCTCTACCCCTCACTCTTCGTCCATCATCCTTGACTCGTTCCCTCCTTCCCAAGCCTTCTTTAATCGCTCTTGGGATCCAGTCATGGTTCCCTTGCTTAAATTTTTGCAGTCCACCGGGTCATACTTTATGCTAAATGTATATCCATACTATGACTACATGCAATCAAATGGTGTGATCCCGTTGGACTATGCGCTTTTCCGTCCCCTCCCTCCTAACAAGGAAGCTGTGGATGCTAATACACTCCTTCATTACACTAACGTCTTTGATGCCATTGTTGATGCAGCATATTTTTCAATGTCCTATCTGAACTTCACCAAAATCCCTATTTTTGTGACTGAGTCTGGCTGGCCATCCAAAGGTGACTCATCTGAGCCAGATGCAACACTTGACAATGCTAACACTTACAACAGCAACTTGATTAGGCATGTGCTTAATAACACAGGCACTCCCAAACATCCTGGGATTGTGGTTAGTACATATATTTATGAGCTCTATAATGAGGATTCGAGACCTGGGCCAGTCTCCGAAAAGAACTGGGGGCTTTTTGATGCCAATGGCATGCCAGTTTATACCTTACACTTGACTGGTGCTGGTACTTTACTTGCAAATGACACCACAAACCAAACCTTTTGTGTTGCAAAGGAAGGTGCTGACCCAAAGATGCTACAGGCAGCTCTTGACTGGGCTTGTGGACCTGGGAAAGTTGATTGCTCGTTCTTGTTACAAGGGCAGCCATGCTATGAGCCAGATAATGTTGTTGCTCATTCAACATATGCTTTCAATGCTTATTTCCAGAAAATGGCCAAGTCTCCTGGTACTTGTGATTTTAAGGGGGTAGCCACCGTCACCACCAGTGACCCAAGTAAGCACTTATAGTTCCAGCAAAATAGGATTTGAGAAGAAAACAACCAACTAGATTACAGTGGGGATATGAATTACTTGGTGAGCATTAATTGGGTAATGGTATGCTAACTTTGCAGTAAGTGTTCATCTAGCATAAACGCTACTCCACTGCAAAAATAAGTGGCCATGCCTGTTAATGATTTAGGGTGTTTAACTCTCAAAACTGCTAGATTGGGTTTTTCTTTGTTTACTAGAGATGCTTGCACAAGTGAGGAGTTTTTGTTGCTTGTCTATTCCCTTGTGCTTTTCTTATCACATATGGAGTTTATTATTTTCTTTTACTTCTGCAGGTCATGGTTCCTGTATATTTCCTGGAAGGTATAAACTAAAGCTTGTACAATTGATTTAAAGGCCTGATTTTTGTTTCTTGTTGCTATTTTCCACTCGTCTGTCTAATTCTCTTTGCACTGCATTTCATAACTCTTGTTTTGGATACGCCAGATTGCCAAGAGTAGTTTGCTGACATTTCTTTACCCTGATTTTTCATGTCAATGTAGTGCTGGAAGAAATGGCACCTTCCCAAATACAACTTCTCTGGCACCGTCTTCAAATTCATCGACATCTGGTTGCCATTCCATCTATGGTGCTGGTTCCTTCACAACCTCTGTGATTATAGGTGTTTTACTAATGAGCACGGTTTGCTTGTAAAACTCTGTGCATTTGTATCATTTGTAACCCTTGGATAGCATTGGAATCATTCAAAACATTTGTTTTTTTATGCCATCCGACAACTTGCGGCACGCCCAATTTTGGTTTTCCTGGAGAGGAGTTAAGGGAGTGGCGAGGTTGATTGGTCATATAGCCACGGAGTAGTTTTTTAACATGAGTTGGTGAATTTGGATTTTTTTTATAGACCAGCGAAAAGAACTCTGGATGATTATTGTAAAGTTGTAACTATCTTTTTAGGGCAGAATATGTATTCTTTGAACTGGATTTGTGATGTGTTCAATTTCTGATTGGTAGCGTGATGATTTTCAGGTCAAACGTTGTTCCCAGTAGTACAATGATTTTCATGCATGATATTCCGAGGATCGCTTATCAAGTTTGTCTTTATGAAAATAGATTATTTATTTCAATTTTTTGTTCCCGTCAATTATTTTTTCTTCCCTCTTAAGAGTCCTTCCATTTGTTTGTTTTTCTCTCTTTTTTTCAATATATCTATAATTTTTGTTTCTTTTTTGAGAAACATGCGAGTCAAAATCCACTGTCAATTTTAGTTTAGGGTATAAAACTGTTGTTGAAAAATAATAGTTACATGAAAAACTGTTGTTGAAAAATAATAGTTAGTTCACGGACCTTGTATTAAATCTCTAAAGTTCACAAGTTAAACGCTCTTTTTAGCCCCGCTCTTACGTGCTTAAACCTCGTTCAAACTTTGGCAATTACTGGTATAAAGTGTTGCCAAGTAGGATATAAGATTCATTATTTATAAAACCCCGAAACGAGAAGCTGAGAGTCACATCAAAACTATCATTCCGATACCTACTGTATGGATTCATGTATATGAAATATAATGTAGAGAAAGCTGCCATAAGTTCGAACGTGTCTCTGTCTCAACCTATTACTGAATATCACTACTCTAATCCCCATAAGTTTCGAGTTTCTCGTTGCAAAGGTCACATAGAAACCCAGTACTGTCTGGAAGGCTGCGCTGCTGATTCTCATGTTGCTTACAGTATGCCTGGTTGCAAAAACAACATTTTGGAAGAAGAAGCCAACAATCTGTACACAAAATACCAAAACAAAGAGTCTCTTCCAGTTCTTCATCATCCACGCATTGTCCGCACTCTTCACACCTACTAATGCAAAAGTAGCATCCTCTACAATGGGTGAATGACTGCTCTCTCCCACTCTTGCTGGTCGCCCTCGGACAGTCGAAAACTGTTCTTACTTCATTGCACTTTGGACAGATGTCCACGTCAATCATGCGGCTACTTTCTTCGTTTCTTGATGTAAGGAACTGCTATGGTGATGATACAGGATAGGCTGTGGCTTTTGATGCGGTGGGTTCATTTGAAGATGAGAAGAAATTGTTTCCAGGTGTTCTTTCTTTAGGTTGTGGATACCGTTTATCTGTAAACTCTCTAAGATGTTGTGATGTTGGGATAGTGTCTTCACAGTTCTTATGATTCCCTCAGGGGTTAAGCCAGAGCATCCGGGTACGTGGAGCTGAGCCAAAAGACAAGAAAAAATAATAATAATGAGGATTTACCTGAATGCTTTCTGTTCCACAAAAAAAAGTGCTTCCTTCCTTTTTATTCAAAATTATGGATATTCTTGAACCAGCTTTAGTGTCAGTTGACAGTTGAGACCAAGTTATTTCTCAGATCATTTTAAAGACGCACCACCTCCCAAGTCAACCTAGTTAATTCATAAGAGCAAGCGATCTAACCCTTGGGTCAGTGCTTTACTGCTTTGGTGATTTACATATACTTGTTGCACGAGTACTGGTGTTAGGCCTTGAACAATCATGATACACTTTGTTTCTATGTCTGAAGACAGCTAGTCATTCGCAATATCTTCTTATTTTTCAACGAGTTTCCGCAACTGCAGTAAATTTATCAATTGAAGCAATTTCAATTGAAAAAAAAAGGTACGAGCAGAAATATTTCTTGGGATTTCAACTTGGTTCACAGCAAGTCACTCAATCTACTTATTCCATCGACCAAAAATATACAATTCAATCAATAACTTAAGTTCTTTTTTTACCTCAGGAAGCCACTCACTCATCTGATTCTCGAACGGCTTCAAGTCAACATCGTCCATTTATTATTTTGATAAGATTAGGTATCTTTTGCTTTAAATGAAAATGCAATCCCCCCCAAACATATCTTATCCATGCCCACCTTAACCTAGATAATTAGTTGTTAGAAAAACGGTGGCGCAAGTATCGAAACTCTCTCTCTCTCTCTCTGGCTAAAATAGCAAAGCGATAGAGAACGGCAGTGGAAAAAAATCAATTTAATCATCATCAAAAAAAAAAAAAAAAAAAAGGGAATATAAGAAACAAAAGAAGGTCCATCCTGCTAATCATACCTTACTGATTAAATGATTTTTCTCAATGACAGTTTGAAGGCCATCATCTGTGATCTTGAAACAGTTTATGAGAGCCAAACTTCTGAGTCTGCCTTGTGCCTTCGAAGTGATTTGCACCAGAATCTCATCAGACAATCTCGAGTTCAAAGGCCTTTCAATGATGATATTCCGCCACGGTAATACATCTTTGCTCACTGCATCTCTGAGTGGCATGCAAACTTTACTCATGACAAGAAGGTCAAATACATCGAGGTAAGCCAGGACAAAAAATAGAGCCTCATGAGGTGGCCCTGGTTCCACCTCTCGGTTTGTATATCTAATTTTGGAACCAAGATGAGAAAAAAAAGCAGACAGAATTTGCAGAGGCTGCATAAAGTATTCTTTACTTTCATGCATTTTGTTCTCTACATAATGTAAAATCCCCATGTCCCCAATCAAGCTCAAACATTGTAATTTGAGTTCGAAAGACAATTTATAAAGGGGAAGAGTTCTAGGAAAGAGGTGTAAAAGGATGACACGGCCAGACAAGAAAAATAAAAAGGAGTTTTCGAACTGGGTAACATGACACATACGTGTAGCAACGTGAACCGCATATTGTAATTGCAACTTCCAGTCATTTGACTTGTCAAAACCTATTCATTTCTTGCTTGCTAAGCAAATGAATGCAAGAATCCAAATTATCGTAGGTCCACCTATGCAAGCATAACAGAGACAACATTTGCACAGATCCGTAGCATTTCCACATGAGCCTATAGCTATAATTTGGAAGTTTCCGTAATCAAAATAAAGGATCGACTAGTTGAATTCCCAGGAATTTCGTATCTTAAAGGCGTTCATCTGCACTTGTGAATTTTTGCAAGTGAAATTGCTAGTGAGAGGATCCACTGTCCAAAAATATCATTGTTTTGTGCTGCCAGACAATATGTAGAAGTTGAATGCATTATCTCATAATAAATATCTAAAGCATGAGAAATGAGAATCCTTGACAAATATATTGGACCGAAGATACGGCGCTACCTGCCTGGTTTAATTAATTTGTAATGGAGAACATAATGCAGCAAAAAAAATAGTAAAAGAGGACCAATCTCTTGTGCTCTTATGATGAGGAGTGTTATACAGCTGGAAAAAAAACAGAAACTACAATCTTAGCCGGTAATTTTACACAAACTGGCAAATCAAATGTGCGATATCAATAACATAGAAAAGCTTGAAACTCAAAATTTGTGAACTGTCAACGGTTTAAAGGTTCGACAGCAGTCCTAAAGAGAAGGATGTAAACCTTGTCGATCGAAAAATACAAGAAACCTCCTGTGGAATGTGTAACATATGAACCAAAGCTAGTTCCAACAATGCAGTGCCAAGCTGGACCATATGCAGCATCAAATTCCTGGCAAACCAGTAAAAACTGTGATCTGTTAGATCGTTATTGTTAAACGGCACTTCCTAGAACAATTTCCATAAATTCAAGCTTAAATGATCATCATTATCTCTTAGGTAAAAAAAGGATAGAGAACAGCAGACATTCGCCTATCTATGTTTTCTTGTATTTAAACATCAAAGTCTTGCTGCTTCAATGAAGGCCTTCTTTATAAGCAGCGTGCCAAAATAATCTAAAGGGCAATTATAAAAAACCACCTGAGGTATGGGCCAATTCGCTCTTCAAAGTTGAAGTTTGCCAGGTGTCATTTTTTCCCCTCCCAGCTCCCATGGCATCTCTAGAAAATTCAATCCGAGCAACATACGCACACGTGTGCAAAAACTATGTTCCACTAGCAATGATTAGTCTAGAAACTTGATCTTTGGCTTATTTTATCCAGGTCTATTAACTGCTGGACTTGTCAAAATAAATTGATGCAAGATAGATAGAGATAACATTTCCATGTTAAAAATTTATCGAGAATCATTGAAGCTGGCATCAAACAGGAAACATTACCATATTTCAAAGATGATGGAATCTGCCAATTTTTCTTTTCTTGTGTTCTCACATTCCACCTTATAAATAGCTGTTTCTTTCTCTCCCCATTTTCCAGCTTCCAGTTTTCTTTTCGTTTATCATACAAAAGTTTGCTTCTTAAAACAAATCTAATAGGTAATTTCCATGTTTGATGTAGATAATGATTGCATACAAGTAGGTGTTCTGATAAAGGTAAAAGGAAAATTAAAGAGACTGAGAAAGAGGTAAATCTAGCAAAATTAACTGCTGGATGCTTTGGTGTAATGCTTCCTTTAAGTCTCAGAAATCTGGAAACAAATGAGAAGGTATAAGTAACTATATCCCCGAGAAACACAGGCGACAAAGTTCTAGTTTGAACAGCAGAACATCTGGCTTGCAAGAGCTACCTAGGCTAACATCAACTGCAAGAGACCTACGCAATTGATAGTACACTAAGGAAAGCTGTAACAAGCTTAGGCCTGACGAGTCAATATGCCTTATATTTCAACATTTACACCTTCTATTTTGCTACCATGACAGTGCATTCATCTCTTTTCTCTTTTCTTCTTGTAATAACCATAGCTCCGCTACCAATGAAGCAATTTAACAAATCTAGGTTACATCTACTCCGAGCAGTGGAGTTTGCAGAAGTTCCAAGATCATTGCTATTTTACTTGCTTAAAGGCTTAGCATGCAATCACAGAGGAAAGAACACGCAATTTCCACAATTCAAGTGCCATCCACAATGTAGAGAGCCTTGACAGAGAAATAACAAAGTTTTTTTTCTATATTACTTTTCCCTTTTCAAAAACTGACCTAAAACTGCTTCTAGACAGTTCATAAGGGAGTTGTAACTCCTTTCTTAAGTGATATTGGACTTGGACCTGCCCTCATGGGCAGCCCCTATTTCATATCCAAGAATTCTGCTGAACACTGGAGTTGTGAGAATGCTTTGCTCTCTTAATATGTACACATTCTAAGAACTCATTAGCAGTTTAAATGGATTTAGATACCCTATATATAGAAGGTCTAAACAGAAAGCAATCCAGTTGCTCGTTTTCTCAGGTTTCCTGGGATCATAAAGATGCCCAGGTTATCAGCAGGTTGGATCTCTTTTACTATTTTAAACACGACCTATATGAAAACCATCCAGATATTTCTATTTTTTCTCGTACATTTAATGAAATAATTCTACAACAAAATTTGCATATAGTTATAATTTGACTAAAATTATGTATCATGTATCGGTAATCCAAAGTCTCAACTCTACCCTCAATTAAGAGAGAAAAGTCAAATTTGTCCTCCAACAGAACTAAATTACGGCGGGTAAGTTGATGGAAAACCCATATTCAGATTCACGTAATTCCTTTCCCTCTGAACACATGCAATTAGTGATTCAGAGAAGCTAGTCAGACTGACAATCAGCCAAAAGAAAATCTAAAGCAAGAAAATAATTGAACCAGCAATGTATTATTTATTTGGTTATTATAATTAGTTACGAGACAGGTGTTACCTTTTTGGCTTGATTAGACTGAGTAAATAACTAAATATTATAAAGATTAACTCAATCCATATGGTTGCACAATTTCAATTTCTTTGGAATCTAAGGAATTCATACTTTCAGTAGAATCGAGCAAAGAGTTGGTAAAAAATAATGGGTTCAGACCAACTTCGCAATCAAGAATAAAAATAAAGCCAGTGAATTTTATATTAAGAATTAACAACACAAATGATCAATAGGGCCACCTGTACTTGCAGTTTCTATACACACACTACTGACAAGATTCAAACCATTATCCTCAGTTTGGCTGTTTCATAATGGTAGCAGAAAAAATCTAACACGGCTGCAAGATTGGACCACGTGCCAAACACTTTCCTCTTCACATAAAGGATTCCAACTTTAATAATCAGAGTAAACCATACCCTAATTAAAGATTAGAACCCAGCAGCATAAAAAGGACCCAACCATTTTTCACTTAAAGCAATGGCACATTCAACAGGACCACCTATAATCAAAATTTACTCAGTGGCCATTAATTTACACTAAACACGCCCTTAAAAATACCCAGCAAGCCGATTTAGCTTCATATTTAAGCACGTTTGAAGTCCAGGTTAAGCCTGAACAGTCAACAGGATTGCCTCCATGCAAAATTTACTCGATACTCATTACTATAAACCCTCTAATAACGAAAGAATAAATAATTTATAATCACCAGAACCTTTAAAGTTTGAAGAGTAAACAAAGATCGAAACCCAGAAAAGCAAGGAACTTGTTTAATTTCTAACCTTTTTCAGGGCAAGAGCGAGGCGTTTGCTATCAAGCTTTCCAGGCATGGAGTCAAGCTGGTCACGAGCACACCTAAAAGCTCGGTCTTGCAAAAGAACGGGCATATCAGCAGCTCTGACACGAACATTGAGCTTGCTGTGTTGCTCTTGATGCTCTTTGGCTTTCTTTTTCTCTATCAAACTACTCAAGAACTTGCTCCTTCGCTCTAGTTCCAGCTCTGCTCCCTCCATTTCACTTTGCTTGATTTTTTATTTCTTGCTTATTCTCTCATCACGTAAACAAAAAATTGATCATAAATTTGCCTAGATGAATCAGCAGTTACTGTAAATGCATACAAAGTGTTTGATGAAAAGACTGAGAGGGTGGGTGTGGGGGGGGGGGAGTAGCAAAAGAGGAAATGTTAGAAGAATCCCAAACACTCACTAAAAGGGAGGAGGGAGAGGTCAGGTCAGGTCGTTGTTGGGTTAGGCGTAGTGGGGACAACGCTAGTTTTGTAATCGCCGTAGGATATATTTTTTACTCTTGATTAAAGGAAAGTTTTTAGCCCACCTACGCACAAATATGTGTTCAGTTGAATGGAGTAGCTGAAGATCAGACCTGATTGTTATATTACACTAGAGACATAGAGATGCACTTGTGAAAAATATGTATACTCAACTTTGAGGTTCATAAGATTTAAATATCTTTGAAGAGGAGGTATATTTATCTTATATTAGCTTTTTTTTGTTAAGATATTTTAAATTTTGATCTAGATATAAATAAATGAAATAAAATCTTTTTGTATAATTAGCATGTTTTATTTTTACATAAATTTTCTTTTTAAAAAAATCAAAGGGATGGTGATAACTCAATATCTCTAGACTCAATCAAGTGTTCTCGAACAAATATAAATTTGGTGAGTTGTTAGATCCGACGATCTTGAATGCAACCTGACACTAAGTCCAAGTATATACAGGTCCAGCGAGCTATCAGTGATTAGCTAATTTCACATCTTTAAGTTTAGCTAAGCTTTGAGTCCAAACATATACGACTTTGAAAATCTTGTCAAGCTCCATGTTGGACATGAGATTTAGATAAGTCAGAAATATTTTTTTCTTTTTAAAATGTGAGTGATAGTAAGATTATTATGAAAAAATATTTATCTCTATAAAATGATAAGATTTGTGGGTTCTAAATACAAAAAGAATTCTTTTAAATTTCATGTTCTTAATTTTTATTATCTATTATATATTTATTTTCATAATCTCTCTTTAAAGGATAATAGAGTCTCAAAAAAAAAAATTATTATCAAAGAGTCTCTAAATTCTAAATTCATAAAAAAAGATCTTTTACAAATACAATCTAATAATCACTATAACTTACTAATCACCAGCCACTTTAGCTATAAAAAAATAATCAAAAATTCAAGAAATTAACCAATTCTAAAAATACAATATTCTTACCCCAGTCTACATGATTGTTTTGTGATAAATTCGTTTGTGTATTATGTTGTGTACACCCACACTTTTCTTTAAAAGAAGGGAGATTTGAATGATGAAGAGATTTCTCCCCAAACCACTTGTTATTTTGAGTGAAAATAGAGTTACTTTTAGGATTTAGAAAGCCAGGCAAGATTTGACAAGTTCTATAATTATAGCTATCAACACTCAGCTCAGTTGCTTTATGAGAGCATATTAATAATTCAGGATACTGGAGACCTCATCCAGTGCAAGTTGCCAACCTGAATCCGAGTACAAATAATCGAGTTAACACCGAGAGTCACATCTAGAAACAATGCGGTGCCTTCTCTTCTCTTTCCGAGAAATCCTAATCAAAATTCAAAGCGGGGCTTAGGGAACTTCCTCTTGCTCTTGCAATATCAGGGCTTACTTCCTCTTGCTCTTACTGATCGGAGCTTTCTACACTGAAATTGATCAGCTTTTTGCTCGTTAACTGTAGGGTTTTTTACTGTGTCTTTGACTAGACTCTTTTTGTATGGACCGGATGTTCCAAACTATAACCAATTCATGGCTACTTGTGTGTCTTTGAAGATATCTGGTCAATTCTTAATTTTACATGTTAGTATTTTATTTTTTTTTACTAATTATACGCGAGATTTGTTCTCTGGAAAAATGACTATTCTTTTCAAGTTCTTGTGTATTTATAAAAGATAAATAAAACTACTCCAAAATCCTGTGCACTTGTGGCAAAAAATGAATTTGTAGAGTCAATGCAAGCATTCTAGAATTTGCCTTTTGGTAATCAACATGAGGGCACTGGGAAATGAGGCGATATCAGAAGGTTTTCCTCTTTTTCCTTTTACCACGAGGTGAGGAAGGAGTTGACTCTTGACTAATGGAGACCAGTCTATAGGTGTGTTTGGTATTGCGGTAGCTTTTGTGGTTGTGGTTTGAAAAAAGTTATTTTATAAAAAGTACTTTTAGTTGAGGTTGGTTTGAAAAAATAGGTGTTTGGTTAAAACTGTGGTTGAAGTTGAAGTTGAAGAAAAAGTTTAATGTGTTTGGTTAAAAAAATGCTTTTCAAATTGAGGTTATAAAATAATATATATATATATATATATATATATATATATTAATACTAATGATTTTTAATTTAAATATTGTAAATTTAATTACTTATATTACATCATGAAATAAAAATATTTTATATAAATATTTTTTATTATTCCATTAAACTATTTATAATTCCATTATGTACAAAATTTATCTGATAAGAATTACAGTTTTCAATTTTTTTAGCGTAGATAAAATATTATCAGGTATAAAATTGATATTACAGTGCGAGTGAATTTAATTCACTCTATACTAGTTTTTCGGGAAAAAATATTGTTCGCATTACAGTACGAGTGAATTTAATTCACTTTAAAGTAGTGTTTTTTTAAAAAAAAACAAATGTTAAAAAATTTAATACCCTGAAAAAAAAAAAAAAAGGTGAACAGTGCATTAGTGTGCACTGTTTAACTAGTGTTTTTTTTTTTTTGAAAAAAAATAAAAATGTTAAAAAATTTAATACACTAAATAAATAAATGAATTGTACATTAGTGTCCACTGTTTTACTATTTTTTTTTTTTGAAAAAAAATAAAAATGTTAAAAAATTTAATACACTAAATAAATAAATGAATTGTACATTAGTGTCCACTGTTTTACTAGTTTTTTTTTTTTTTTAAATAAAAATGTTAAAAATTTTAATACACTAAAAAAACGTGAACAGTGCATTAGTGTGCACTGTTTAAGTAGTGTTTTTTTTTTTGAAAAAAAATAAAATATTAAAACATTTAATACACGTAAAAAAAAGTGAATAATGCATTAGTGTGCACTGTTCATGCTAATTGCACTGTTCAGTGAACAGTGCAATTAGCATGCACAGTGCGTTAAAAGCATGATTTCATTGCTTTTCCTTACCTGCGTTCCGAACGTAAAAAACATGTGGGGCCCATGAACAGTAATTCGCTTTTTTTCATTACCAAACGGCTGCCAACTGCGTTTTAAGTAAAACGCAGCCGCAACCGCTTACCCAAACACCATCTATGTCATCATTAGTCTTGTAGCTAGGTAGGTCCCGTCCCACAGAAACCTTCCCTTCCCTGAAGCTCAGTCCCACCAGCTTCGGCCACAAAACATTGCCCCTCGATCAAAGAAGAGAGATGGGACCTCCGAAGAGAAAGTCCTTAAACAGTACATACATTACAAACGGCAATTGCGGGGATTTGTAATAAGATGAGAGTCCTGCAATGAAAGGTGTGGGTCCACGTAGGCTCCAGAAGTCTCTCGAACTTGACGGGTCTGGTCTGCCCCGGACTTTCCCTCCCCGCCCTACCTTCCTGCAAAATTGCATATGGGAAGCCGGATCAGCAGGCCTAACGACCAGTTAAGGCTCAAGAAGATCACTCCTTTAGAATCCATGCCTCTATACGGGCAGCCCAAAACATCATTGTGATTGCTCTATGTTTTACATTTGAAAATTACAGAAAAATTTGAATTGGATTAAAGAAATGATTAGTGAAATTATATGTAATAAAAATTTATTTAAATGGCGAGGAAAAATAACTCAAACTCGAAATTACATATATAGACTTGGAGATTATTTATTGCGTGCCAAAACCATCCCCTCGTGCTTGGAGAATTATAAATGATATTAGAGTTGGACCATAGCTCAGCATGTAAATTAAATATCTTGAAATTAAACAGTGTTTTATAATAAAAATTAAAATTATTTTTTATATATATTCATATCCTGAAATAAAAAATAACTTTTTTAAAAAATATTATTTTAATTTATTTTCAAACAAAAAATA
Source organism: Populus tremula (assembly GCA_964019445.1). Lineage (NCBI taxonomy): Eukaryota > Viridiplantae > Streptophyta > Magnoliopsida > Malpighiales > Salicaceae > Populus > Populus tremula. The sequence continues at coordinate 14,458 of CAXHTJ010000954.1, forward strand.
TCTTAAAAAATAATCAGACCCTCAAATACTTCCAAAATAGTGTTGGTACACTCTGCGAAGGGGTTGGAGCCACTGATGAAATCCTATATTACTTAGAATTCGATTCTAGATTGTGGAGAATTTAAATCAGATAAAAGAAATGCAAAAAAAAAAAAAAAAACTTTCTAGATCGCAAGGAGAGATGGTCTCGTTTTAATACTGTATCTATAAAATACAAACATTGTTCAGTTGCATGTCAAGCTAATTTCTATGGACTCGGGACATGACAAGATGGCCACGGTGCAAACCGATAAGTATAACAGTTCTGGATCAAGTTTTTCTAATTTATACGTCGCTCCCTTTTTTTTCAATACAAATAAATCATAACTATAATTTTTAAATAGTACCTTTTAAAATTTAAATGAAAAGGTGTTTAAATATTTTTTTCATATTTTTCATTTATCATCCCATTTATTTGACATGAAAGTCAATGAAAATAAACACCATCATCTTGTGTTCTTATGTTCTTGATGTCCTGTTTTATAAGGGTTCAGTACATTTATATTAAATGATCAATTTATACCTGTTATCCATGTAATTCTTCGAAGGTTGCAACGAATTACATAGGAATTAAACAACGCTTGTCCACGTATGTTACTTTATAGTAGAGAACTAGATGTGGCGTTGCGCTCAGCTGTAGGTTTGAATTATTTTTATTGTGAAAATAATATTTAGATGTCACTAGTATATTTTTTAAAAAATAATCAATGGTTTGGGTTATAGCCCGATCATCTTTAATTAACTGACTTTATTTTAATTATATAATAAAAAAACAGCAATCACAAATGAATCAAATTACAAAAAAAGAAGAAGATTGAGATAACTTGAGAATTTATTTATTTTAAAGGACAAATGATATTCTCAACCGATTAAATATAAAATGATGAAATTAAATAAAAAAATAACCTAAAAAAATTAGATCGAGTTAGCATGATAGATTTATAATCCAATTATTAATCAATCATGTGTCGAGAAATGAAATTGATAAAAAAAAAATCAATTATACAAGATGATTCAAAACAAGAAATATCAATTAAATGAATAAAGGTGAAAATTGAAATGTAAAATAAATTTTATTTTTTATTGAACGGTGAAATTGAAAACAAAAATTAAAATAGTTAAAAGAATAACGATCAAAATTAAAATATAAAATAAAATTTATTTTTTCATAGAAGGTTTATTAATAAAAGGACTCAAAAAGATTTAAAACAATCAAAAGAATAAAAATCAAAATTAAAATAAAAAATAAAAACAGGTTTTTGATTGAATAATGAAGTTGAAAGGAGAAATCAATTTAACAAAAAATATAAAAAATATGATCAAATTAAAAAAATATAACATATCATAAATTAAGATTAAAGGTTGGGATTGAAAACAAATCATAATTTTATAAAAAAATAAAATAAAAAAATAAAAAAACAAGGAATGAAGTGGAAATCCTCACAAATCACTAAAAATTTACATCGTAAGTGTAAATTTTGATGGGAGAAGACATAAAAAAAAAGGAAAAGAAAGTGTCATTAATGACAAACTGCACCACCAATGATAACATGCATCACCGCACTTCCAAAAACATGACTAAACAAGGTTTTTGGGTATTAGAAGATGCTGCACTCGCTGCCTGAAAAAACACAAGCATCTTACACACACTGGCGCATATCAAAAGCTTTCCCTACTTAAATAACATTTAATATTTATTAAAAGATTAAATTGTTGTTAATCTATGCAGTAATAACAACAAAATCACAGTGAAGAGACTGAAAAGCCTCTCAACACAAGCTTTAAAATTTTTGTTTCTAAAGGATAAAGTTGTTATTTTGTTGTATTTTAAAAAGATTAAAAGACAAGAACTCTTAAATGCTAGCTTTAAAAATTATGTTTGAGGGCAATATAATTCTTTTATTGTGCATGAAAAATAATAATAAAAAGATATCCACTCCCAATCAAACTTATAATGATTAATGTGTTGTGTGAAAATATTTCAATAACTCCAAAAAACAGTTCAATGATTTTTGGCGAGGATAAAAAAAATACGATTACACCATTCCAGTAAACACGTCTATAAATTTATATAAACAATGTTCTGCCAGGGAAAATTAGCTCTGGTTAATTTACTAGAGTTTATTTTTAAAAGAATAATGTTCGGAATTTATAAGCAAGGATCTCCCCTTGGCATCGCAGTTTTTGCGTGGCTTTGTTATTATTTTTTCTTTTTTAAAAATAGGTTTGGATTTGAAATCTTTTTAAACAGGGAGGATACTGATGCACATGTAGCTTAACATTTTTTCTAACTGGTTGCATTGATTCTGCTGTTCATACGGGTTTATTTAAAACTTGTTTTAGGCCCATGGAGTAAGCTCTCTAACCTGTCTCACGGGCTTCAGGCCCATGGAGGGTTCTACAATGATGGATCGATCCATTTCAATACGCACTCATAAATAATAAAATCTGAAAGGAAATGTATGTGTAACAGGAGCATTAAAGTCTAAAGGGATGTCCGGCCCTACTTAATCGAAAAGAAGAAGATATTTCCAGAGATGAAAGATGTGTGCTAAATTGCCAAACTCCTTATCCTTTGGGATCCAAGTCTTCATCTCACGGGTGGCCATGGGTAACTGTTGAGTCTGGAGCTTTTATATTCGCATCTCACCTCTTATTTATTATTTATCAGGTAAAATATTTAAATATTTAAATATTATTTATAGAGTTTTAGATATTCTTGTAAATATTTACTATTTAATTATGATTTATTATTCAATAAAAATAAAATAATTAATATAATATCTGAAGCATGTGTGTATATTAAATAACAATACTATTAATGTAATATATATATATATACCTGTCCTACTTTAATCCCAGATGCTATTCATAAATTATCCTAAACAAGTTGTTTGAGAAAGAAAAGGAGCTTTTTACAGGGAAAGAAACTCAAGTATCGAAATCAGAATTTCTTGGGGCCGAGGGCTTTATTTGTTGTTGTTGTTTTAACACATTTCTGGGAAAGTTTTGCTTTTGCTTTTTCTTTTTTCTTTTAAAAAAGAAAGATAGGAGGGGCTGTCTGTCTTATAAAGATATAAAAATACCCGGTACACGCAGTATAAAAGAAAACCCTGCACGGTTTCATGAACCGGACAAGACCGGCACAAAAAAATACAGCCAAAAAACATTAAATTCACATGTGCATCGATTCATGACTATTACTGTGCCATATGGTATGGTCTTCTTTTTGAGCGGGCCAAGGAACTGGCCTCTTGTATTAATATTCTTAGACTTGGAAGACGACCACATGTTCTTATAGTTATCATATTCATTAAATGTAAATCATTGAATTTATAGTAAATGATTGTGATTTAATAAATGATAAAAATAAAAATATCTTAGTTTTTTTATATTTTATTTCCTTTATCTGATCTAAATCATTAAATTGAAGATTAACAATGAGATTTAGATGAACATCATCATCGTAGAGGATCCGATACTACAATTCTTACACCACCACAAGTCTACAACAAAGACAAGGAATTATTAACAAAACAGTCGCAATGGAAACGACGTGAGCTGATAATAATAATAATAATAATTAAAACATCCCTCTGTTCTACACAAAAGCTCCCTATCGGCTCATGCCTTCTTCAACAGTCGGTGCCACTGAAGCCATCTCTACGGTGCGATTCTTCTTCTCCACATTGCCATGCCATCCTAAACAATTTCAAGCAAGCAAGCAGAAACACCATATAGTTAGTTAAGAAACTCAGACAAGATCTGAAAAACAGATGCGTGTAATAGTCTTGTGCAAAGTTATGTCCTCACCCATGGTCAAGTCATATCCACGATTTTTGAGCTCGCGATATTCCTGACACAGAGAACAATACTCGCAGCAGCAATGAACCAAACAGTCCCCGCAGGGAGTTTCCCTCAACAAGTATTGCTGCCTCATTTTTGCACGATAGAAGCATGAGTAGCAGCACGGACAGAAAGTGACACGAAATCAGTGCGTAGAGTGCTCCATTTACACCACAGGCTGCATGCAACACATACATCAAGATAATCAGTGAATTTACCTCTTAATCAACATGCTGATTGGTATCTACGAACATGGGTTTGATTGAGTACTGGCAATATTTCTCTAAAATCGATTAAGTAATTCAGTGGTTTTTTCTTAATCTCAAGTTCTTGATTGATAATAAACAAACCATCTATCATAAAACTAATAGTAACACTACAAAAACTAATTAATTGACGTGAAATACTATAAAGTACTACTCACATGAAGATCCCTTGTCGACGATTTCAGCAATTCGTCCAAAAGTGATGCAGGGGCACCAAAAAGTTACACAGCCTGTAAAACAACCAAAAAAGGAATGAGAAAAAAAACAACGAATAATTCAGACAAGGAGACACCAGCTACCAAGCCCACGCTCGGAAATGAAGGGCGTGTGAATGACGCGCCACCAAAGAGAGGCATTTTTTGAAAGGTCGTGAACTTACAGTTTCGCCAATCATCGAAGCAGTCACACAACCAGTTGACCAGGGACCCTTGCTCTTGGATCGGAGTTCAATAGAAGATCTAGAATCATCAGTACTGTAGAACTGGCTTGTTGTACTCACTGGAATCCCAGTTGTTGATGTATCTTGACTGAAGACTGGTGGCTGCGAAGTGGAGAATTTGTCATAAGAAGATGAGGTTGATGAGTACATGATTAAGCTAGGAAATTAAGGACTGTGTTTAATACACCCAGATCGGAAAGAGAAGAGTTTATGCTTTGTAGCGGGTGGTTTTCCGATCGATGCCAGTTGATTGGATGGCGGGCGGTTTCACTTCAGAACTAACAATTAATAGTAGGGAGATATAAAGGGATAGGTGAGAGTTTACTTTGACAAGTCAACGCAGACGATTTTTAGACTTCGTCACGGTCGATTGTATTTTTTATATATATTTTTAGATTATTTTCTGTTACACTTGCAATCATAAATTAATCATAGACAAGAAATTTTTATTTTAATATAAATTAAACATATTTTGAACGATACATATAAAAAATTATTAATTAAAAAATAAAATATATATATAAAAAAGTTCATGCTCAATTTAGAAGTGATAAATTAGGTTCACAGCCTCACTTATTTTTTTAAAAAAGTTATATATCTTATTATTTAGCAATGTGATTTTGATTGTTTTTTAAATAATTTTTTATATTAAAATATATATTAATGATATATTTTTATTTTTTAAAATTATTTTTATCATCAGCACATTAAAATAATTTAAAAACACTAAAAACATATTAATTTGAAGTTAATAAAAAAAATTAATTTTTTTTTAAAAACACTTTGAAAACGTAAAAATAAAATGTTGGTTGTTGCCCATTTCATTAATAGAGAAACAAATAGTGCATAGCGAGAAATATTTTCAATAATAAAAAATGCGTTTAAATAAAAAAATTTATAAGAGAATAAAAAAAAATGATTACAAATATGTTAAATATAAAGTGATAAATATGTCCATTATTAAAAAAAAATCATAAAAATAAATAAATTATAATTATAATCTTTTCACTATTGCAGTAAAAAGATAAAAAATTATAAATTTATTACCGTCACAAAACTAGCTACAGTAAAAAATTAAAAAAATTACTGTTTCCTCGGTAATTTTCTTTTTCCAGTATATTGTATAGTGAATTGATCAAAAACAATCTGGGAACGCGAAAAATGATTAGGGGGCTTACGGTTTGGTGTGGGACCTGTTGGCTATAGGTAACTTTATGAACTGACAGGGCTCTTCGTCTTCGCTATAAATTAGTGACACGTGTCATCATTTTCATTGTTGAATCATCTAACCGCTAAATACTAGGTCAGTGACAATTTTTGTAATATAGTTAACATTTAAGGACGTTTTAACTGCCTTCTCCTCCCAAATCAAGGCTCTTTGCTCATTCTCTTCCCTCCACGTGCCCGTTTTCTCTCCTCTCTAAGATCTTCTTCCCCGATATTTGGCTCCGGCTTCCAGATATTGTCACTTGAATTACATTCATAATTATTAAACATGACTTACTTGGTAAGGCAGGACAATCCGGGGCTCAAAAATTGATTTAGATTATGTTTTATTTTGAATAATTTTTGACATGATGAATTAATTTATAACTCCGTTACCCTCGTTAAATCTAAGTTAAATTAAAATTATATTTTTTAAAAAAAGCATACTATTTAAAATAAAAATAATAGATAGTACACAAAATCTCACAGCTATGCTTGCAAGTCATGCATGTGCTATCAAAGTTGTCAGTGATAATTTTCGAACACATATCTATCTGTTATGTAATAATTTCCTTGTCATCTAGTTCGATCAACATTGAATTGGATTTCTCGTCCGCAGACTCCAATAATTTGGGATCCTGGGAAATATATCCACCAAGTAATTGATCAATACACCTCTCTCGAGCCTCCTTTAAACACGAAAATGGAGTTTGGGATTGGGCAAAAGGGATTAAAGAACGGGCGAGAAGATCTTGGTGCCGGGATACCATGAGATTTGAGAATTTGAGAGAGGCGATTGGTGGAGAAAACAGGGTTGATGAACAAGACTTTATTTTGGGAGAAGAAGGTAGTTAAAGTATCCTCTTACGTTAACTATATTACAAAATTACCACTGATTATTTATTGCCGGTACAATTTTCAATATCAGATAATGACACGCGTCGCTAATTTACAAGCAGGCCTCCCTAACTTTACACGGAGCGTATACAATGGTGCGAGATTGCGGACAATTCTTTCTTTTCAACGAGAACGGGCAGAAGATATTATTTTGGTTTTTGTGTTTGAAGAGTATTTTAAAAAAAATTAATATAATTTAAATAATTTTAGAATGTTTTGATATATTTGGAATTAAAAATAAAATTTTTAAAAATAAAAAATATTATTTTAATACATTTACAAAAAAAAAATAATTTACAAGCAATATTTCCTTCGTGTTCCGATTTCTTTGCCAAAGGCTTTTCTAATGCGTTCTTTTGCACGCCAAGCGAAAGGGTGCGGAAACCTCTAATGTAATG
>CAXHTJ010000955.1:0-90144 GCA_964019445.1 Populus tremula
AGTCTGAAGTATCTGATGTCGCAAAAGGAGTTGAACATGCGACAAAGAAGGTGGATAGAGCTCATTAAGGATTATGATTGCACCATAGAATACCACCCGGGGAAAGCAAACATGGTGGCAGATGCCCTCAGTCGCAAAAATAAAGCCTCCTTGGGAAGCATAACAGTGGGAAATGAGCAACAATTGGCAGAACTAAAAGGGTTGGGTGCAGTTTTGGGAATTAATGCAGGAGGTGGTTTGGTAGCCCAATTAGTGGTGCGACCAACATATCGAGAACATATACTACATGCCCAATTCCATGACAAGGTGGGGTCCAAGATTAAACGAATGGTTCAAAAAGAAGCACATGAGTCCAAATTCTCCATACATCCTGGTAGCACTAGGATGTATCGAGACCTAAAACACCTCTATTGGTGGCCTAATATGAAAAGGGAAATAGTTGAGTATGTGTCAAAGTGTGGGATATGTCAACAAGTCAAGGTTGAACACCAAAGGCCTGCGGGACCATTACAACCATTACAAATTCCAGAATGGAAGTGGGAGATGATCACCATGGATTTCGTGTCAGGATTTCAAAAAGGGAGGAAAGGAAATGATGCGATATGGGTCATTGTAGATCGGTTGACGAAATCCACACTATTCTTGCCTATAAAGATGACCAACTCGGTGGACAAGCTTGCCAAGATCTTCATAAATGAAGTGGTATGACTTCATGGGATTCCGGTGTCCATTGTATCGGATCGAGATCCCAAGTTCACCTCTCGGCTTTGGCCCAACATACAACATGCCTTGGGGACAAGATTGGACATGAGCACTGCGTTTCACCCTCAAACGGATGGCCAATCAGAAAGAGTCATCTAAGTCTTGGAAGACCTATTACGGGCTTGTGTGCTAGAATTTGGAGGAAACTAGGAGGAACACATGGCATTGGTGGAGTTCACGTATAACAATAGTCACCAAGCCACAATAGGGGTGGCCTCATATGAAGCCTTGTATGGTAGGAGGTGCAGAACTCCTTTGTGTTGGGAGGAAATTGGAGATCGGAAGTTATATGGCGCAGAGTTGGTCCAAGTCACCACGGAGAAAGTGAGAACTATCATTACCAGAAATTCGCTAAATACCAACGGACTCACCGACGAAATTTTTTCTGTCAGTATTTTTCGGTCGAAATCACCGATGGACAATATTCGTTGGTAATTAGGTCGGTAATTACTGACGGACTACGTCTGTCGGTAATTACCAACAGAAAATTCAGAATTAATGAAAAAAGGGCGGGTAGATGGCGCCAAGGTTTTGGCGGGTGATTTTGCCGACGGAATCACCGACGGAATTAAAACCTGGGGCCCGTACGCGTGATGGGACCTGTTCACCGTCAATAATACCGACGGAATCACCGACGGATTTGAAATGCCAGATCCGTACCGGTGACGTGACCGGTGCACCGTTAAAAATACCGACGGAATCACCGAGGGATTTGAATAGCAGGTCCGTGCGGTGACGTGTCGATTGCCCGTCAGAATTACCGACGGTTTCGCCGACGTATTCACCGACGGAATAAAACCGTCGGTAATTCCGTCGGCAAAAGTGAATATATGGCCACTCTGCCGACACTCTCCTCCCCCATTTCTCCTTCTTCTTCCTAATCCTAACCCTCCCCATCTGCAAATAACCAGCCCCCCCCACCCCAAAACAAAAATCTTCCTCATCTCAGCACAACAAGTTGTATTTCTTGAAGTTTTGTGGTCACAACATCCGTGTTCTGATTTACCGATGGATTTTATCATTTTTTATAAGTAATTCTATATTTTAAAATTTTAAAATTTTAACATTTAAATGTCAATTTTATTGTTTTTTTAGTATATGTATTTTTTTTAGTAGATGTACATGTTTTATTGTTATTTCTCAAACAAACTTGTAGTATATGAATGTATAATTTTATACTTGTTCTGGTTTGTTTTAGATTTTGTAAGATTGTATTTGTTTGAAATTGTTAAAACTTAATTTGTAGAATTACCGAATTACATGTTATGTTTTGAAATAATTAAGAGCTTGCTTAATGGGTCCTTTTTATAGAGGTTCGATAGAAGTCATGGATGATCGTTCATGGATGTATCTAGATTCACCCCAAGGATTGCGGAGGATGGATTATTGTAACGGGGTTCAGGGTTTTATTAATTTCGCAACATCTATTCCCAGAAATTTTACTGGAGGCGGTATTAGGTGTCCATGCAGGAAGTGTCAAAATAAAAAGTATCTGCATCCAGATGTTGTAATGATGCATCTTCTACACAAAGGGTTTGTGGAGGATTACGAGTGTTGGTATGCACATGGAGAGGTATTTGTTAGTAATAGGAGAATGGGAGAAACGGTGGTTGGGTCAACTTCTAGTGCTAGCAACGTGCATGAAGCGGCAAATGACAACACTAATCCTTACAGAAACATGGTTATGGATGCAATGAGAATGAATCAAGATAATGTCAATCAATGTCCAATCGTAGAAGAAGAACCTAATGCAGAGGCAACTAGGTTTTTTGATTTGTTGAAAGATTCTGACGAACCATTATGGGATGGCTGCACAAACCACAGTAAATTATCGGCCGTGGCACAGGTGTTCACCATCAAGTCAGATCATGGGTTGAGTGAGGCCGGGTATGACAAAATTATTGATTGGGCAAGAAGCATTTTACCTGAAGGGAACAGGCTCAAAGAGAACTTCTATGCTGCGAAGTCCATGATGAAACCCCTCGGTTTAGGATACCAGAAAATTGACATGTGCCCTAACTTATGTATGTTATACTAACTTGAAAATCCCGAGATGACTGAGTGCATGACAGGGGGAAGACTCTAGTGGCATATAAAAAACTTAGATATTTCCCGATCACACCTAGACTGCAGAGGTTATTTATGTCACCAAGGACTGCTAAGCACATGACATGGCACCAAACACACGATGTCGTTGATGGTGTGATGGTGCATCCTTCTGACGGCAAAGCGTGGAAACGCTTTAACAGTGTTCATCTTGACTTTTCTGCTGAATCAAGGAATGTTCGACTTGGGTTGTGTACAGACGGGTTCAACCCATTTGGGTCATTTGCTGCTCCCTATTCTTGTTGGCCGGTCATTCTCACAGTTTATAACTTGCCACCGGGAATGTGTATGAGGCCGGAGTTCATGTTTCTATCTACTGTCATACCCGATCCAAGCAGCCCGGGGCGGAATATAGATGTTTGTCTTCGACCGTTGATAGATGAGCTGGCGCAGTTGTGGTCCTCTGGATCTCTGACTTATGATATCGAGGAAACAAAATTTCCTTATGAGGGCGGCTTTGATGTGGACTATCAGTGATTTTCCAGCTTATGGAATGCTTTCTGGTTGGAGCACGCATGGGAAACTCGCATGTCCATACTGCATGGAAAACAACAAGGCATTCACGCTAGCAAACGGAGGTAAAGCTTCTTTTTTTGACTGTCACCGTCGCTTCTTGCCACTTAATCACAGGTTCAGAAAGAATAGAAAAGATTTCTTTGTTGGTAGAGTTGAAAAAGATGTTGCATCCCCCGTCTTTCTGGTGAAGAATTGCATCATGTTGTATCAGAGTACGGTGACATTGTGTTTGGCCTTCAATCAGGTAAGCAAAAGTTTCCTGGTTTTGGTTTGACCCATAATTGGGTAAAGCGAAGTATCTTTTGGGAGCTTCCGTATTGGAAGACTAATCTTCTCCGCCATAACCTTGACGTCATGCACATCGAAAAGAACGTGTTTGAGAATATTTTCAACACCGTCATGGATGTGAAGGGGAAGACAAAGGACAACATGAAGGCTAGATTGGATATAGCTTTATACTGTAACCGTAAAAATATGGAGTTGGTTTATGACGAGTCACGGGTTGCAAAACCAAGGGCAAGCTTCGTGTTAGAGAAAAACGCACAACTGCTAGTCTACAAATGGCTTAAGAGTCTGCGTTTCCCGGATGGACATGCATCGAACATATCAAGGCTTGTTAACATAGAGGACTGCAGATTGTATGGAATGAAGAGCATGACTGCCACGTGTTTATGCAAACACTCATCCCATTAGCTTTTCGTGATTTGTTGCCAAAGGGAATATGGGATGCACTAACGGAGATCAGTCATTTCTTCAGAGATATATGCTCCAGCAAGATGAATGTTGAGCACATTGAGATGCTTCAAACGAATATCATCGAGACACTATGCAAACTTGAGATGATATTCCCTCCATTTTTTGACTCAATGGAGCATCTCCCTATACATCTACCGTTCGAGGCAAAAGCTGGAGGACCGGTCCAGTATAGATGGATGTACCCATTCGAACGGTGAGATATTACAGTTGCAATGGAATTCATATCTTAAAGTATTTTCTATGTTTTTCTTATTTGAAAATACTTGAATTGTACTTCAATGCAGGTACTTGTTTAATCTAAAAAAAAAGGTTAAGAACAAGGCGCATGTTGAGGCTTCGATATCTGAGGCCTATATTGTTGAAGAGATATCAACATTTATCTCGTACTATTTCGAACCTCATCTGAGAACAAGAATCAATCGCGTTCCACGGCATGACGATGGCGGTGAAGTGCCTTCCAGTGGGAACTTGTCAATATTCTCCAATACTGGACGACCCACACCTAAAAATGCCGTAAGAGGAAGATATTTGTCGGAAATAGAATTCAAACAAGCACACAACTATGTTCTATTTAACTGTGATGAGCTGAGACCATTTATTCAGTAAGTCTATATATGTGTAATACTAATTAAACTTTGTCAGTAATATACTGTTAATTATATATTGTAATATCATACACTCATTATCACTTGCAGGCAACATCGACAATATTTGCTCTCCAATAACTCGCAGCTGACCGAATCCCAGATCTTTCAATTACAAGATGAACAATTTGCCACATGGTTCAGAACACATGTAAGCACTATCACAAACTCATTCTAACGTATGCATGTCATTACGAGATTCTCGTTCATTTACCGTGTATTGATGTACATTTAATTACATATATTTACAAGGTTTATCAAATGGGAAGGAGTGCGCCCAAGTCATTGTCTTCACTAAGCCTCGGCCCTGAAAGAAAAGTTAAGTGCTACAACGGGTATTTTGTCAATGGATATGTTTTCCATACTGAAGAATACGGGCAAGGAAGAAAGACATACAACTGCGGTGTTTGTGTTAAGGGATCCACAAGTAGCCAGTTAGAAGTTGACTACTATGGTAGATTAGAAGAGGTCGTCGAACTGCAATATCATAGCGAGCAGAATAAAGTGTTTTTATTCAAATGCTATTGGTATGACACGACGGACAGAGGAATCAGAGTTGATCCGCACCATGGTCTGGTCGAAATCAACTCAAAAGCTAGACTCCGCAACATAAACGATGTCTTTGTTTTCGCAAAGCAATGTCAACAAGTTTATTACACATACACCCCTTCATTTAGAAAGGATCGTCAAGAGTTGATTGGTTGTCCGTTTTAAAAACGAAACCACGGGGTCGTGTCGAGGTTGTTCAGGATGAGAACGAAGACACAAGTGTGCGAGATGAAGTCTTTCAAGTTCGTGAGTTGGTTGAACCATATCGAGTTGCTCCTTCGATTGAATTGGAAGAAAATTCAAATTTTCGAGTTCTCGATGATAGTCTTGTTGATATTGACGGAGAGGAGTTGAATGTTGTTCTCAGCTCTAGCGGACAAGCAAATGTCGATGAAGAAGATGATATCCATATTGAAGATTGCGATGAAGATGATGACAATTCAATTGATGAGGAAGAAGAAGAAAATTCCGACTAATTATGAAAATGAAGCCCTATGTAAAAACATTTGTCTCATGTAATTTAGATTATGATGATGTATTTTGTAAAACAAAATATTTACTGTTTAAGCAATGTGGTTATTGTTTTATGTGATGGACAGTTTATCAGTTAAGTTTTTGCAGGAAGGTAAACAGGCAATACAAATGACAACCTTTCCTGCATAATGCAAACTTACCGACGTCCATACCGACGGATAACCATCCGTCGGTATCTCACAGAGAGTTCGAAATTAATTACGCGAAATGCCACCAACACCGACGACATTACCGGCGGATTCACCGACACATACACCGATGGATTCTAGTCCGTCGGTATATCACAAAGAGTTCGAAAACAATTACAACAAAATGCCACCGTCACCGACGGATATACCAACGTAATTAACTCCGTCGACATCTCACAGAGAGTTCGAAAACATGGCACAATCATCGACGGGAATACCGACGGATTATAGTCCGTCACCATATCACAGTGAGCTCGAAAATATTTAGAACAAAATGCCACAATCACCGACGGCCGACAGATTTTTCGACGCTAATACCGACGGAACTATTCCGTCGGTAATTTGTCGGTCACACATATTACCGACAGAAATACCGACGAACCGCGCGATTTCCAACGTGTGTGAATTAATGCGTCTCTGAACTTGTCAGATTACTGACGGAATCACCGACGGATGTTGAAAAATATGGAGGGCTTTTAAAAATTCGGTGCGAAATTCAAAAATTACCGATGGTTTTTTGACCTGTTACCGATCGAATTGTTGACCTTTTACCGACGGATATTAATTACGTCGGTGATTCCGTCGGTAAAACTACCCTATGAGTTCCAGCCCCCGCCGCTTCGCCTCATTTTTTCTTCTTCTCCCCGCGCTGCTTCTCTTCTCTTCTCTTCTCTGCTCCCCGCGCCGCTGCACCTCAGATTTTTGCCTTCAATCTCTAGCAAGATATTTCACCTTCAATCTTCAAGAATTTCACCATCAATTTCTAGCAAGATTTAGTGTTGTGAATCTTCCTCAAATTAAAAGGTATGTGTTTTTTTCCAATTTATTTTATTTACTTTTAATTTATTTTTAGTTGTTTTTATTTTTATTATTTTGGTGTTTTGGTGTTTTTTTTGGTAATGTAGATAAAGTTTTGAATTTGTCACATTATTAAGGGATGTATATTTCGTTCCTTTTATTGATGTAGGTTTTTTAAAAAAAAATTTTTGAATATTTTTTATTGTTTTGAATATTATTATTGATTAATTTGTTGAATTATAATTGTTAATGTTGAATTATAATGATTAATTTGTTGAATTTATTGAATTTATTTTTTGTCATATTTTTTATTTTTTTGAATATAATTATTGATTAATTTGTGAATTGTAATTGTTAACGTTGAATTTATCTTAGGATTAATAGTTGAATATGTTGGAATAATTAGTATAGATTGGTTCAATTGGTTGTGGCTATTGTTAATATTTGCAGGTTTGTGGATTTGGGTAGTATCTAGTATAGGGGAGGTGCTGCCGATTTTTTTTTTAACTTTTGAATTTTATTATACAATTATTTATATAAAATTGTTTAGATGCGCAAAATGAAAACTGGAGCTGGTCGTTCACCTCCAGTCGAATCAAGTTCGTCTAGCAGCGATGATGATGTTTCCTTAGGTGCCTCTCAAGAAGAGGCACCTACACCACCTGCGCCATCAACCGATGCTGCCTCTTCCAGCGATGTTTCACATCGCAGAAGCGGTGTGCCTTCGCAGCGGAATCAATTTACCCGTGAGTACGAGGCACAATGGAAGGACGATCTTTCAATGTAAGCTTGTTAAGGTTTTAGTTTTTTTTATATAAAAAAAACAAATTTAAAACATAATTTATGAAGTAATCACAAATTAATTTCATTTCTTTTCAGGTTCACAAACATTGAGGCCGCCCGAGTAATATCATCGGAGTTTAAAGCGTCGATGGAGATTCCATTGTTTCAATGGAGTCAGATATCCAGGCATCCTGAATGGATGCCTCAAATAAATGCATGGTTTCGTAGATTTGAAGTTCGTGTTAATATATAATTTTCAGCTTATTTCTAATAAATTCTAGTTATAATTGTAAATAAATTATTAACATTTTAAAAAATTATTTTTTTATACACAACATCGATTCTGCTGGGACGATGAACATGACACTGTTGTGAGGAGGGTGTGGGAAAATCACGCGGCAATTAGGTAACATCGAAAACAATACAACTTTTTTTTTACATAATTATTTATGTTTCGAAATGTAATTTTTTCGTGCATGAATTAGGTTGTGTGATTTTTGGTATGACACCCAGAAAGGTTCCAAGGCTGGAAAAATGTTGCGGTTTGGAGGGATTTCAAACCAATATACATCCCGGAAGATATATGGCCGCACTATCTTCAACACGTGACGTCTGAGCGGTTCACTCGACGCTCACAGTCCGGTGCTGGCAACCGGAATCGGCCAATTCATGGCTCGGTGACAACGCACACCGGCGGCTTCGTTCCATTTGTTTCACATGCAAAACGGATGGTAAGATTAATTTAAATGAAATATATCGTTTAATTAATTTGTTGTTAATACATTTTTTTCATTATAGGCTACTGACACGACCAAAAGCTTGATGTCTTCTCCCAAGTATAGGAGTGTCGAAGTAATAAATAACCCGGCAAGACCGGGGTCGAACCACATAGAGGTTAATTGTATAAATTATAAATAACAAGACAACAACAACAACAACAATAATAACAATAATAATTATTATAATACTCAGTACGTGGCGTTGTTATACCTGAGAATGATCTAAAAGATCGGGTCACAAGTTTCCAGCCTATATACTGAGTTTATGAAAAGATCAAAGATATATATATTATATAATATAAACAGAATGTAAATAATAATAATAATAATAATAATAATAATAATAATAATAATAATAGTAATAAAGAGAGCTTTGAGAGGTAAGGTTGATGTAAGGATTAAACAATGATAAAAACAAATGTCAAGGTTAGGGATCCACTAATGGTACTTCAAACAAGTATAGTATAAACTCTTATTACTCAATTGGAAACCACACATAAAGGAGGTTCCAATCAGATTATAAATTGTTAACATGATTACATTAGTTATCTTATTCGAATAAAGCTAATACTTGTAAATGTTGGTAGGTATTCATGATTATAACTTATGTTAACAACAAATCAAGTTCCTTTCATAGCTCAGGTGTCGGTTATACCATACAGTATGGGCTATGAAAGTGCCAAGTATTTGTTGTACCAAGTGTTATACAACATAAATCTAGATTAACCATTTAACAAGCAAAGTATTAAAAGTAAACAAGATAACAAATATAAAACATGTTAGTATCCAACGTTAAGGTCCATGTTAAGTTTATATTATACTTATTCTTACACCATTAGTGTACCCTTTTCACCATGACATAATTAACTTAGCTGAACATAATGAAAGAAAGAAACATAAATGAACAAGATAAGAACATAAATGAGAAAGAGGTTAATTAAGTAAAGGAAAGGAAATGAAGTGCATAAACTTGATATTAATGAAAGCAAGACATAAGCAATACAAAGAGAGAAAGCAAGAGCATGATCTTGATCTGGAAACCAAGATGCCTCAATACATGTAAGTGCCTCCTTTTATAGGCCAAAATTTGGAACTATTGATTTGTTGACTAATTGATGAGTGGATGGCCACATCTTGACTTGATAACAATCCTTATCTTCTTGTCTGAACAAGACGTCATTGCTAACATCATAATTTGCCCAGAATCCTCAGGAATGTTTTAGGAAATTGTCTCAGCTTTCCAACAAAAAAAAGATGAGGTCATTTGGACTTCTAGAACTCAAGATATGGGTTGAACACTAAATAGTGTTTGGGCTGCAGGACAGCTTCGGACTTCTTCGTTGTTCCTTCAATTTGGACTTCAAAACAACCTTTTTAAATCTTGGGCTACTCATGAAAGTTGTAGGCCATTGTCTTACCTTTCCATCCATATAAAATGGACCTAAATCCAAGATCTAGAGCTCCAGATATGATCCAATTACCGAGTAATGTTCCGGTTTGGACTGCACCGACATCTCTTTTCTAAGTTTGGCCATCTCTTTGTCCTTTAACTTTCAATGCTTAAACTCATTAATCAATCCTTTTATTTATGTGATAGTCCTGCATTCAAAATGAGCATTTACCATAAATTAAGGTATCTTATAATATCAAACTTGTTATTTATAAACATGTTTTAGTTAAGGAGTTATTGATACTTCAAGTGCAAAATGATGATATAAAACCTTGATAAACGTGCACTTTTAAGTACTCATCACACCCCCCAACCAGCTTATTACTAGTCCCTAGTAATCTAAAGCGTTAAAATAGAGAAACAATTTGCAAGTTTCACAAAGCAAGGCATTCATCATTCAACTTCCATTAATCTATCCAGATAAACAAACTCTCATTAAATTTATATTCCTGCTTCATACTTCTTAAACAAGATATTAATAAACCTTCTTTTTGTGTGCTCAATGAAAACATAGATGATGGGGCTTTTGTTGGAAGAAAACAATATTATGTTCAAATGTTTAAGGTGAACTTCCTTGGGTTGAGATTATTATTATTATTATTATTTCTTTTTTTTTCTTTTTATTTATATACACATACAACTTAAAACACACTGTATCTTTAACCCATGTAACGAGTTTTAGGCTAATGACTCCCAGACCAGTTGGTCTTAGGGCATTGGGTGTTGAGACACCCCTACGAGCTTAACAACTCGGGTTGCAGATACTGATACGTAGATAGTGCAATGTTTGATTCCCTTAAACTTTTCTCCTTAACCCATGTAACAAGCTTTGGGCCAATAGCTCCCAACTACCTGTACATACATGATTTGTCAAAATAAATAAATAAATAAAGAGAGAGAGTGTGAGACAACAGCTGGCCTACATATAGGTGGTATGATTGCATTTTCCATTTTTCATCTATAAATTCTTCTCTTTCTTCCTTTCATTTCTACTCATCCCATACATTCATCAAATATAGAAGTGTGTAGAAATGGCAGGTTCCTCAAGTCATCACATAAAAAATATTTGTGTTTTCGGTGGATCCAGTCCTAGGAAAGAAAAAGAGTTTTTAGAATCAGCAAATCATCTTGGTCGGGTACTAGCTGAGAGAAAGATTTATTTAGTGTATGGGGGAGGTAGCCTTGGGTTAATGGGAGGTGTGTCAATGGCTGCATTTTTGGGAGGCAGTCAAGTTTTGGGGGTTGTCCCCAAAGCTTTAGCAAATGGGGACATCATTGGAAAAACAATTAGAGAAAAACTACAAGTCCCAACAATGTCTGATCGACTGAATACCATGTTTAACCATGATGATGCCTTCATTACCTTACCAGGTGGTCTGGGCACATTGGAAGAGATCTTTCATATTTCATCTTTGGCCCAACTGCACATTCACCATAAACCTATAGGTTTGTTAAATGTTAATGGTTTTTATGATAAGTTGTTGTCTTTCCTTGATCAAGCTGTGGAACAAGAATTTCTAACATCTTCGGCATGACAAATCATAATCTCTGCTGCTACTGCTGAACAATTAATTGACCAACTACAATCTTTCATCCCTATTATTGATCCCTGCATGAGTCGCCTAGATTGGTCAACTAAGGAAAGCCGTAAAAAGCTTAGATTAGATTTGAGCCTTCATCTGTGAAAACTTGTGTCTTTTGGTTTTATTAATAACATATTATTTTGTTTTGTTACTTCTTATGTTTGTTTAAGTGTATTTCAGGTTTGTCATTATTCGCTGTTTCAGGTGATGTCTTCTATACTCTATCTTTCTACCTTACGACATTGAGGACAATGTCTCGTTTTGGTTGGGGGGGAGAGGGTAGTACTTCAAAAAAAAAAAAATAACTTGCTAACTGTTTTTGCTATTATTAAAACCATTTGACAAAATTGTTATTAGGATGGCAGAGTATGGAATCAATTTTTATTGACTCTAGAGATGCATCTTAGTAAGTTTCATTACCAAGGTCTATCATAATACTTCTTGAAATATTCAGGTTTACAAACTCTCACATTATTATCACTTGATTCTGCTCATATACTCATTTAACAAGTATTATTAAACCTTCATTTTCACACACACACTTTAACATATGATTGTGGGTTGCACATTGGATTATTACATTAATTATGTTCTTTTTGTTGAAGGTAACAACTAAGGGAAAATGATAGTATATAATTTGCAAAAAAAAAGAAAAAAAAAGATAGTATTGATGATAATAAAACGTGGATAAGTTTGGTTTCGTAGCCTCCCTAACCTAAGCAATTAAGCCCGAAGGGGTGTTTTAACACCTTATACCCTAAAGTCAACTGACTTGGGAGCTATTGGCCCAAAGCTTGTTACATGGGTTAAGGAGAAAAGCTTAAGGGAATCAAACATTGCACTATCTACGTATCAATATCTGCAACCCGAGTTGTTAAGCTCGTAGGGGTGTCTCAACACCTAATGCCCTAAGACCAACTGGTTTGGGAGTCATTAGCCTAAAACTCGTTACATGGGTTAAAGATACATTGTGTTTCAAGTTGTATGTGTATATAAATAAAAAGAAAAAAAAATCCCAACCCAAGGAAGTTCACCTTAAACATTTGAACATAATATTGTTTTCTTCCAACAAAAGCCCCATCATCTATGTTTTCATATATTGAGCATATAAAAAGAAGGTTTATTAATATCTTGTTTAAGAAGTATGAAGCAGGAATATAAATTTAATGAGAGTTTGTTTATCTGGATAGATTAATGGAAGTTGAATGATGAATGCCTTGCTTTGTGGAACTTGCAAATTGTTTTTCTATTTTAACGCTTTGATTACTAGGGACTAGTAATAAGCTGGTTGGGGGGTGTGATTAGTACTTAAAAGTGCATGTTTATCAAGGTTTTATATCATCATTTTGCACTTGAAGTATCAATAACTCCTTAACTAAAGCATGTTTTATAATAACAAGTTTTATATTATAAGATACCTTAATTTATGGTGAATGCTCATTTTAAATGCAGGACTATCACATAAATAAAAGGATTGATTGATGAGTTTAAGCATTGAAAGTTAAAGCACAAAGAGATGGCGAAAAAGAGATGTCGGTGTAGTCCAAACCGGAACATTGCTCGGTAATTGGATCATATCTGGAGCTCTAGATCTCGGATTTAGGTCCATTTTATATGGATGGAAAGGTAAAACATAGGCCTACAATTTTCATTTGGACACCAAGATCTAAGAAAGCCGTTTTCAAGTCCAAATTATAGGAACAACGAGAAAGTCCGAAGCTGTCCTGCAGCCCAGACACTATTTAGTGTTCAGCCCATATCTTGAGTTCTAAAAGTCCAAATGACCTCATCTTTTTTTTGTTGGAAAGCTGAGACAATTTCCTAGAATATTCCTGAGGATTCTGGGCAAAATTATGATGTTAGAAATGACGTCTTGTTCAGACAAGAAGATAAGGATTGTCACCAAGTCAAGATGTGGCCACCCACTCATCAATTAGTCAACAAAGCAATAGTTCCAAATTTTAGCCTATAAAAGGAGGCACTTACCATGTATTGAGGCATCTTGGTTTCCAGATCAAGATCATGCTCTTGCTTTCTCTCTTTGTATTGCTTATGTTTTGCTTTCATTAATATCAAGTTTATGCACTTCATTTCCTTTACTTAGTTAACTTCTTTCTCATTTATGTTCTTATCTTGTTCATTTATGTTTTTTTCTTTTATTATGTCTAGCTAAGTTAATTATGTCAAGGTGAAAAGGGTACACTAATGGTGTAAGAATAATTATAATATAAACTTAACATGGACCTTAACGTTGGATACTAACATGTTTTATATTTGTTATCTTGTTCACTTTTAATACTTTGCTTGTTAAATGGTTAATCTAGATTTATGTTGTATAACACTTGGTACAACAAATACTTGGCACTTTCATAGCCCATACTGTATGGTATAACCGACACCTGAGCTATGAAAGGAACTTGATTTGTTGTTAACATAAGTTATAATCATGAATGTCTGCCAACATTTACAAGTATTAGCTTTATTCGAATAAGATAACTAATGTAATCATGTTAACAATTTATAATCTGATTGGAACCTCCTTTATGTGTGGTTTCCAATTGAGTAATAAGAGTTTATATTATACTTGTTTGAAGTATCATTAGTGGATCCTCTAACCTTGACATTTGTTTTTATCATTGTTTAATCCTTACGTTAATCTTTCATCTCAAAGTTCTCATTAATTTCTTCATCTTCTGCTTTCATTATTATTATTATTATTATTATTTACATTCTATTTATATTATATAATATATATATATCTTTGATCTTTTCATAAATTCAGTATATAGGCTGGAAACCTGTGACCCGATCTTTTAGATCATTCTCAAGTATAACTACGCCACGTACTGTGTATAATAATAATAATTATTATTATTATTGTTGTTGTTGTTGTTGTTGTCTTGTTATTTATAATTTATACAATTAACCTCTCTGTGGTTCGACCCCGGTCTTGCCGGGTTATTTATTACTTTGACACTCCTGCACTTGGGAAACGACATCAAGCTTTTGGTCGTGTCAACTACCATCTGTATTTTAATCAAAACATCATACAAACATGTAATTAACTTTTCACTTTTAAAACAAAATTGATATAACATTGAAATGCCTTGCTGGAAAACTAGCAAACAAAAATAGCATAGCAAATAAAAAGGAAATAGAAAATGGGAAAAGAAAAATTCATGGAAATTCATGTGAAGCTATTGTTCTAGGATCCTAGCGATGTCTAAACTCTGAATCAACCAAGGATGAAGAAGGGTTGAGAAGAACAGTAAAACACTTGATAAAAAAAATGAGATTTGAGAACTGAAAAGAAGACTAAAGTTTTACTGTGAAACACAAGTATTATATTTCCAATGAAAATGTAAAACCAATATTAAAATCATGAGTTTATTAATCTTATCGAGTTAGAATGTTTTTATCAGTTTTTGAGTTTTTAAAGTAATTTTGTATAATAAGTATCCTAACTCATAAAATTATATAATTTTATAAGTCAACTTATGATTTTAACAATCTTGAAGTGCATCAATAAGTTAAAAGTTGTAGTAACTCATTGTGAGGTATTTTTATGGTGATTTTGACCTTTTCTTTTATTGTAAGGTACCTCTTAGTCAAATTTCTAGGGTTAATGTAAGTTTTTTTTTTTTTTTAACCCTCTATAAATTAAGTGGTGACTCTATTGCAAGTTAGACTTTTTGCATTCGTTTAAAATTCATGTATGACAAGATCTATTTGTGTTCCACTTCTAATTCTCTTCTATTAGTGGTTGCTCGTCAATCTACTTTTAACACAATTAAAAAACAATATACAAAAAATACAATAAGTACAAGTAACATGTAATTTTGTAAAATAAAGTCACCATATAAAAAATATAATTTAAAATTTTATTATTAAATATATATTTTTTTATTTCTCTAAAAGGTTTACAAATCCTTAAATTAACTTAAAAAACTGACTTAAACTGACTAAAAAATCCTAAAATAAAGAAAAACCAATAAAATTCTTCAACAAATTAGGAAATCCAAGAATATAGGGAAAATAATAAAAGTGGCCTGAATAACACCTTTTAGGCCTAAGTTAGAGGTCTTTTGGACTTCATTTAGTTACAACGAGTAGATCCCTCTATATAATTGAGCCCGTAGAATCTCATGAGAAAAATTTAGCACGATTTAGTAATCAAATCAAAAGTCATAGATTTTTTTATTAAGCTGAGATCACTTTGCATAACTCAGATCTGTTCTTAGACCTAACTTTATCTGATCGGCCTATAAATATTTCTATAAAGCTGACTAATCAGAACCATCAGCATCAAAATTCCACAGAATTGCTGAATTATGCCACGTCTTGATACCAACCGAACACTGCAGCAAGTCATTGCCAGTGTAGCAGAAGTGTTCATCCAAACTTCTTGCCCATTATGCCACTCCATGAACATCAATGAACGAACACCATACCAGTCCACTAACCACTTTGGCGAAGCAACCAGATAGACCAAAGAATGCTGTAAGGAATGAGGAATCACATCTTCCTTTGCATAGTGCTATGTGCTTAGTAGTTCCAATTAGTGAACAAGTCATAAACTGATCGCGGAACAACCCGCTCACATTCCCACCAGCTATAAATCCAGCACCAAAGCTTCCAGACTTTCAGACAGTGAAGAAACAAATGAGCCGCTGTCTCAGTTGAGGAGTGAGAAAAGGGACAAACATTTGCAGCAGCATCAGTAATTCCCTTTCTACATATCTTTAGTATTTAGCTTATTTAGTGCCACCAACCATATATAAGAATCCCTCTACTTTTGGTGGGGCTAAAACATATATAAGATTGGATTGGTGAATTCTCAGCTAGTAACACCAAGTCCGGAACATCACTGCATGATTTAACCGAGTAAGCACCTCTCCTGTCGTGTCTCCATATCAATCTATCTGATCCATCTTCACATATTTCGAAAGAAAGAAGTTAAATCTAATAATTCCATCTCTTGAATCTGCTCCCACTTACGCAACTCCCTTCTCCACTCGAGCTGCCAATTCCAACCAGCGTTGGTCCAAATTCTAGCAGCAGCAACCGCGCAGTTCTTGTTAACAGCCGGAATGTACGGCTGAGGATTGGCAACTTTTAAAGCCATATCACCTATCCATGCGTCAGTCCAAAATCTTACTCTGTTACCAAAACCAACTGAAAACCTGATTCAACATCTAATGCTAGTTGATACCACACTAGTGCCCTTACGTGAAGAAAAAATGTCCTGCCAATGAGTCGATAGTTTTCCAGTACAATAAGGCAAGCCATTCTTGAACTGATATCGATATTTCTACCGTATGATGTTCCTCCAACAGGTAGAATCATTCCCAGCTAACCTCCAAATCTAATTAAAAAGCAGTTCTCTGTTCTTTCCCTATAAGGAACCAAAACCGATCCCACAGCTATGCTTTGGCCTTTCTACCAAATTCCAAGCAACCTTGCATGGAGTTTTTCACCCACAGATATTGACGCTCCAAGGAAACAACATTATCTTAAACATGAACATGGACATAAAATAGATTGGGACACTGGAGAGGACTATTTTAATAAGACATTCTTCCTCCAAATGATAGCAATTTCGTCTTCCATGGCAGTAATCTACTCCGTATCTTTAGTATAACTGGCTTCCAGAGGTAACCCCATGTATTTGAAAGGCAGCGTGTCAACTCTGCTTCTTAAAAATTCAGCCATTTCATCACATAAATCTTCTCTAATGTTGAGACCAATTAGACTTATTCATATTTGTTAAATAATATATTTATTTTGTTTTATTTATTAAAGGTAGAATAATATTTTTAGTGTGATCTATATATAATCTCTTTGTATTTAGGTTAACACAAGCACTTTAGAATAAATAGATTAATGACAATTTCAGCCTCCTCTTTTATGTTCGTGTTTGTTTTATGTTAATTTGGAATACTTTAACATGGTATCAGAGCTAATTTTATGGAACGATACTCAATCTCAAACACAACTTTCGCAGGTCCAACTTTTTGTTATTTTGTTTAGTTTCTGCAATTTTTTATTTTGGAGTTATCGTATAACCTCGAGAAAATATTTTTTTAGTTTCTACGATATCTGTTCAATTTTTACGATCTGGTATTTCATCTTTCGCTGCTTTTGCATTCTAGTTTTCTTTGTTTATTGATTATGGCTACTGAAAGACATGATTCGCTTTAGTCTGTGAATGTGAGGTTGGATGGAAAGAATTATTCATATTGTAGTTATGTAATGAGAAATTTTTTTAAGGATAAAAAGATATGGGGATATGTTAGTGGAACTTATGTGATACCCAACAACATTGAGGAGGGAGATGTTGCTTTGATAGATACATGAGAAGCAAACAATTCTAGGATTATTACTTCGATCAATAATTTTGTTGAGCATTCCATAGGTGTGTAATTGGCAAAGTATGATACAACAAAGGAGGTTTGGGATCATCTGTAAAGGTTGTTCACGCAATCAAATTTTGCAAAGCAGTATTAATTAGAGAATGACATACGAGCTCTTTATCATAAGAATATGAGTATTCATGAGTTTTATTCTACTATGATAGATCTTTGGGATCAAGTGGCTCTTACAGAATCAGTAGAATTAAAGGCATTTAACGCCTATATTGATCGTAGAGAGCAACAATGATTGGTATAATTTTTAACAGCACTTCATAGTGATTTTGAAGGACTAAAAGGATCAATTCTGCATCGTCCAATATTCCTTCTATTGACTCTGTTGTAGGTGAGCTATTGGCTGAAGAAATACATTTGCAGTCTTATTCTGAAAAGGAAATCCTATCTGCTTTGAATCCCTCTATACTAGCAATACCATCTAAGCCATTCTCTAATCATCAGAATAAGCCTTACATAAGGGTTACCTTCGACGAGTGCAGTTTCTGTAAGCATAATTGAGATAGTAAAATCAAACTTGAAAGCCACACAGTCAGTCACAATCTAATGCTCATAAACCACCCTAAGGTTATAAACCACCACACCATAATATGCAACAATAGATTCATCAGGCTTTATCACCGATCCTAGTACTCTAGCTAAGTAATTTCAGAAATTTATTTCCTTAAAGCCACAAGTAATGTTCGCTTCTCTTTCCATAGGTCAGTTGCCTCATAGTTTCTCAGGTATGTTATATTTTAAATGGGTCTTGGATTCTACTGTTTAACATTTTATGTCTCAAGATTCTTCATCTTTTACCTTTGTGTCTCCTTTACCCTCCATTTATGTTATGATTGCTAATGGCACTCCCATGCCCTTAGCAAGTGTTGGTTCTGTTATCATACCTCACTTATCTCTCAATATTTATCTTATTCCGAAACTTAGATTGAATCTTGTTTTTGTTGGTCAATTAAGTGATTATGATGATTATTTAGTCATTTTTTCTTCTGTTATATATATGATTTGTAGTCTTAGAAGCTGATTAAGACAGGTAGTAGGGAGAATGGACTATATATTTTGGATGAGTTAAAAGTAATAGTTGTTGATGCTGCTGCTACTACTATTGATTTGTCTTCCTTTCGTTTGAGTCATTCCTTTTCTAGTTTTTATTTATGGAATTCTCGTTTAGGTTATGTTTCTTCTTCTCGCTTGAGATTTTTAGCATCCACAAGAGCTTTAGAAAATATGCAAACTTGTGATATTTCTAATTATAGTGGATGTAAACTAACGAAATTTTTTGTGTTACCTTTTAATCAAAATATTTATATTTCTTATTCCCCATTTGCCTTGATTCATTCTGATGTATGGGGGGGACCTTCTCATGTTGCAAAAAAATAAAGGTCTCGATATTATGTTTCTTTTATTGATGATCATATTCGTTATTATTGGGTTTATTTAATGGAACATCATTCTGAATTTTTTAAGATATATATAGTCTTTCAAGCTCTTATCAAAATACAACATTCTGTTGTTATCAAATGTTAATTTTAGGTGTGATTTGGGTGGGGAATACACCTCTAATAAATTTTTCAGTTGTTTGCCTGAGATGAAACCATTCACCAAACTTCATGTACAAATACTCCTAAGCAAAATGGTGTTGCTAAAAGAAAACATAGGCATATTGTCAAAACTTCTCGTTCTCTCTCGTTGTTTATTTTTGTTCCTGGTGAGTTTTAGGGAGAAACTGTCCTTACTATTGTAGATTTCATTAATACAATTTCATCTTCTCATAGTTCGGATCTATTTCTTTTTGAAAAGTTATATATGTATGTCCCTAATTATTCCTCATTTAGAGTTTTTGGTTGTACTTGTTTCATTCTTTGTTCTCATGTAGAACGAAGTAAGTTATCCTCTCGGTCCGTTATTTGTGTCTATTTAGGTTATGGTGTAGGTAAAAAGGGGTTTCGTTGTTTTGATCCAATAACTCAGAAACTTTATGTGTCTCGTCATGTTATCTTTCTTGATCATATACCTTTCTTTTCTATTCCATCCACTACTCATAGCCTGACTAAACCTAATCTTATTTGTATATATCCATTTTATGAGGATTCTGATAGTTTATCATTTCAGGTTCTTAGTACCTCAGATACCCCTCCCTGTGTTCGACCAATTTGTACTCATTATTCTGTAGGTACTAACACTTTACTATCCGGCATACTTGAAGGTTCATTCTCATCTACAACCCCCCAAGCTTCATCCGAGATTGTGGATCCAACTCTATATCAATCCATACACATTCATATGTCCACAAAGCTACCAGATTTTGCTTGTTCTTGTTACTTTTCACCATTTACTTTATTTTTAGCTTGTATTCATTGTCTCTCAAAGCCCTGTTCCTAGAAAGAAGCAATTCTGGATCCTCTTTGGCAACAAGCTATGAATGAAGAACTTTTTGCTTTATATTAGACATATGCTTAGGATCTGGTTCCTTTACCTCTTAGTAAGAGTGTTGTTGGTTGTCATTGGGTGTATAAGATCAAGACTAATTTTTATAGGTCTATTGAGCGATACAAAGCTAAGTTGGTTACAATAGGATACTCTCAACAATATGGTATGGATTATAAGGAGATATTTTCTCCTATTGCAAAAATGACTACTATTTGTACTCTTATTGTCGTAACTTCAATTCGTTAGTGACATATCTCTCAACTTGATGTTAAAAATGCCTTCTTGAATGAAGATCTTCAAGAAGCGCCCCCTTTTAATGTTTCACATGACTCTGAGTATGTGTGTAAGCTTAAGAAAGCATTATATAGTCTCAAACAAGCACCTTGTGCTTGGTTTGAAAAATTCTCTATTGTGGTCTCATCTCTTAGATTTGTTTCTAGTAATCATGATTCTGCTCTTTTTATTAAGTGCATTAATGCATGTTATATTATTTTGTCTTCATATATTGATGACATGATTATTACTAGTTATGACATTGATGGTATTTAAGTTTTGAAGACAAAGTTGTCTAGACAGTTTAAAATGAAGGATTTAGGTTATCTTTGATATTTCCTGGGTATTGAAGTGGCTTACTCACCTAGAGGTCACCTTCTTTCTCAATCAAAATATATTGCAGATATTCTTGTGCGGGCTAGACTTATTGATAACAAGACTATAAATGCTCCTATTAAGGTTAACGCAAGGTATTCTTCTTCTGATAGTTTACCTTGACAAATCCTACTTTATACCATACTATTGTCGGGAGCTTAATATATCTCACCATTACTTGTCTAGATATTGCATATGTTATTTATGTTGTTAGTCAGTTTGTGGTTTCTCCTATTATTGTTCACTAGACAACTATTCTTCGTATTTTGCAATATCTTCATGCTAGTCTTTCAGAGTCTTTTACTTTTATTCACCTCTTCCTTGGAGCTATGTGTATACTATGATGTTGATCATGGTAGTGATCCCACAGATCGCAAGTATGTTATCAATTTTTGTATCTTTTTAGGTGATTCTCTTATTTCTTGGAAGAACAAGAAACAATCTATTGTTTCTCAATCTTCAACTGAAGCAGAATATCATGCTATGACATCTACTACCAAAGAGATTGTTTGGTTACGTTGGTTACCTGTTGATATGAAAGTTTCTCTTTCTCATCCTACTTCTATGTATTATGACAACAAGAGTTCTATTTAGATTGCTCACAACTTAGTTTTTCATTAGCGAACTAAGCACATTGAGATCGATAGTCATCTTACTCGTCATCATCTCAAGCATGAAACCATTGCTTTGCCTTTTGTTTCTTCTTCCATGCAGATTTCTTTACAAAGTCACATTTCAAGTCGCATTTCATTTTTCATTTTTGTTTTTTATTTTCTAGTTGACAAACTCTCGATACTTGTAGCTGCTGCATCGTGAGTTTGAAGGGAGATGTTAAATAATATATTTATTTTGTTCTATTTATTAAGGGTTGAATAATTTTTTTAGTTTAACCTATAAATAATCTCTTTGTATTTATGTTAACACAAGCACTTTAGAATAAACAAATTAATGGGAATTTCAGCCTCCTTCTCTTTTATGTTTGTATTTCTTTTATATTAATTTGGATTACTTTAACAATATTAACTTTAAGCTTTTAGCACTAGTGTTTTTAAACCCGGCTCGGGTCACTGGTTTTGACCGGGTCACCAGGTTTTGATCGGAACCCCAATTTTTTTTTATAAATCAAAACGACAATATTTTGATAAAAATAAAAAATAGTCAACGGGTTGCAACTGAGTTTTTGACCTGGTCTTGGTAGGTCAACTGGGTTAGCCAGGTTTTTAACTATCCTTATTTTTTCATAAACCTGGTCTGATTTTAGCCCCGGATCAACTGAGTCCCGAGTTGACCTGTCGGGCCAGGTTTTACAACTATGTTTAGTACATTGGAAATAACATGTGCTTGTTTGAAAAAGTGGATGTTGTAGTGGTAGCTGTACCATGTTCCTAAACAGGCTCAAAGAATTCTCTTCACGTTCATTAAGAGTCTGTTTGGTATTGCGGTAGTTTTTGTGGTTATGGTTTTAAAAAAATTGTTTTATAAAAAAGTATTTTTGGTTGAGGTTGGTTTGGTATTTATATATGTTTAGTTAAAACTGTGGTTGAAATTGAGGTTGAATAAAAAGTAGTTTAATGTGTTTGGTTAAACATGCTTTTCAAATTGAGGTTATAAAATAACACACACACACACATATATATTGATATTTTTTAATTTAAATATTGTAGATTTAATTACCATTATTACATCATTAAATAAATAACATTTTATGTCAAATATTTTTTATTATTTTATTAACTTATCTATAATTTTATCACGTATGAAATTCATCTGATAAGGACTATGGTTTTCATGGTTTTTTGAGCTTGCAACAAAATTAGGTAAAATATAATCAGAAATAAAATTAGAATTGCGATCAAATTCTACAAATACTACGTCATCATGCGATGTTATTCTAATTTATATAGTATTATTAAATAATATTAAACACTAATTTTTCGAGTAAAACACAATTTTAAAAAAAAATTAAAAATTTTTACCAAGTCAGACGTGGTCCAATGAACACTATTCACATGAACAGCGCCAAAAAACATTCACCTGACACTGTTCACATGAACAGTGCAAAAAAGCAGTGCCAGGTTAATGCTTCTCGCATTGCCACGTGAATTATAATTCACTTGGCATGGGCATTGTTGTGAATAGTGCCCAGGTGAATTACTTCTCAACTTCCAGCTGGAAAACATTTATCCATCCCACCAAACAGTAAATTTCTTTTTTAATGTTATCAAACACCTAATTTATATAGTTTATTTTAAAAATTAAAACTACCGCGTAAACAAACACCTACTAAATATTATTGATCGGAGGGGCAGAAAATGATTGTACCATACGCTTGTAAATGGCTGAGGGAGCACCGAAAAAATCACCATCCATGCTCTTCTAAGCAAAGACCGAGAGTTCTTCTCTACTATATTGAAGAGCGTAATATATATATATCCAATTAAATCTTTCTGTTGAAAAATACAAAAAACATTTTTTTCGATCAAGGTGAAAAAAATACAAAGCATGCCAACTACATATGTATCGTGAAAAGGGATTGAGATTCTCGAGCCATATAATGCATGTGGAGTAATCAATAGAGTTAAGCATCCAATTAAACCACAAATCTTATTATCGAGGAAGCACCGAGGGAAAAGTGTTTGATAGTGTTGCTTAATAATATAAATTTATTGTTGAGATATTTTTTATATATATATAATATATTATAATCATAATAATTAAATATTAAATAGTTGTGAGTTCAAATTCTATTATTCTTTCTTAATTCAAATTAATTAAATCAATAAAGCTTTAAATCTAAATTCTTTTCTCTTAAAAGAGGAGTATTAGAGTGCGATATGAAATTATTTTTTGGACTTTATTCAACAATGGCGGCCTGGAAGAACAAAAATGGGAGCAGAAACTTAATTATAATTAATGCAAAAACTTATGTCATCAGATCCTGGCTGGAGCTATCACGATACGGACAGTTCATAAATAGTGTTCTTTGGTATGACTAAGCAACTTTCATGGATACTTCTAAAAGATGGAAAATTCTCAAATGGAGGTCACATTCCTCCCCCATCTTCTTTACATTCCTCACGTAATTGAGATTATATACGTATGAGAGAGAGAGAACGCATTCGATGATAGTTTAATGGCTGCCGTGACTCTATCAACCAAGATGAGCTTGGTTGAATATTTTTTACATAAACAAATTATAGAAAAATACTTCATACCTTGAGTCATAATGGAAAAAAGGTACACTCTCAGCAAATTCAATGATAGAAGATGTTGAGATTTCTTGTAAATTTTATAGGGATTGTCCAGTTAAAATTGAATATTTAGTTTTTAGATTTAGAGCAAATTTTGTGGTAATTAATTTCGTGATTTTCTGTATAATTAACTTTTGAGTTAGCTTGATATATACACACACATATATACTTTTCTCATTCTCTCAATAAAAATATTAAAAGATTATTTTTCTTTTATTTAAAAACAGGTATTAAATTAAGGTTTCTAAAATCCTTGAACCCTTGAATACTTGATTTTTTTTTTAATCTTCGTCTCGATTTAATTAAGCTTGGTGAATCTTTGAATCTTTTAAACCCTTGATTTTATCTTCCTAATCTTGTTGTTCATTTCAACCTTTAATATTAGTCTATTAAATGCTCTAGTAAACATGGTGTTGAACCCTTAATTCATCGTAGCAACAAGAATAGTGATGAAGTCCAAAAAAATCAAAATAATCTAGGAATAAGGTATCCAGATTAGATAATCAATTAATCATTTTTTTTGTTTTTAGTTCGAATATTTTTTTTAATTTTTTGGAAGAGAAAAAAATGAATTTGGTGAATAACCCAAAAAATGAGTTACGACAATACACTCGATTAACAAAAGAAGAATTTAAAAAAGATATTTATTGTAATAATTGTTGAAATAAAGATTAAAAAAATGATGTTCTTGGAAAAACCTCAGCATTAATAGTAGCTACATATAATGGTTGTAGGGTTTTAAATATTACTGCACTTGTTTCTAATATTGCATGGATAATTAATTTTGGTGCTATATATCATATGAGATTTGATTTTAGACATATCATATTTCTTAATTTGTCCTTGTAAAAAATTGTTTTTGCTACTAATGGTACTTCAACCTTATTTATTGAAAAATATTAATCTTTAACCTTTACTGATACTTGAATTTAGATTTTATTCTAGTTATTTCACCAACCTCATCTTAATATTGTATATATGGTAATTTTCTAATTTGAATTTTTTTTATGTTTAAGAACATCAAAATCAGAAAGAAGAATGTTTGTGGTATTAAGTGATAAAAGCTATTTTAATTGAAATTAGTGTCAAAAAATTCTGAGAGGTTACGCCAAGCTTTAATAGTAGATTGCTTTGAAGGGAAGAAGTTAGCTAAAATCTAGTTGTGGAATCAACATATGAGACATGATTCCTTTGGTTATCTAAGAAAATTATTTATAAGTTTATTTGAAAAAATTGATAGTTTTTTAATGTTATATTTGCAAACTAGAAAAGAGCCATCGTGTTTCATTTTATTAAATTTGAATAAAATCTCACATTAATTTATAATTATACATTATAATATTCAAAATCCACCCAAAGTCGCTACTTTGGGTGGATTATGTTGGTTTTTATTACCAAGGTGTGCTTGATGAAGTCCAAAGATGAAGTGAATTTTCTACTTCAAAAGGTTCATAAAATGATCGAATCTCAATACAAGACACAGGTTCAGGTTCGCTATAGTGATAATAAAGGACAATGTCGACATAGTTTTGAGCTTCAACAATAATTAGAAGCATGTGAAATTATTTATCAAACTACTTATTTTAATACACCCTAATAGAACGAGGTTGTTGGATGCAAATTTAAAACTTATTAGAGATTGGTCATACTTCACTGGTAGAAATTCACATGTTATTATCTTATTAGGAAAAAACACTTGCCTTTTCAACATATTTAATTAATTAGATACCCTCAAGTTCCATTGATTTCTAGACATCACTACATGCTCATATTAACATAGTTTTTGTCCTTTTAGTCTTAAATTTATTATCCTATATTTTTGTTATGTAGCATTTGTACACCTGTATACACACTAATGCAACAAGTAAGCATTGTTATGTGTTTTTATCATGTATGTTGATCATCAAAAGGTGTATTGATGTTATCATCCTTTGAGTTGATAAATATTGATCATAATAGTGTTGTTTTTCATGAAGACATCAATATTTTTCTTAAAAAAACCTAAACTTCAAAGGGAGCATCAGAAGGAAATTCAGACTTTAAATTATGATTTTCTAAACATAAATTTGAATTCTAGTAGTGTTGATTTATAAGTTAGATTAGACAATAAAAAAAAAAAGATTTGTTGATTTTTAGTGGTATAATTTTGGATCAAAGTGGTGATGAAAACTTAGAAACTGAAGTTATGAATCCAATAAATGTTTTTTTAAGTTAGAATCTGTTACAACTAATATACCAAACCAATAAATTATTGAGATTATATTTGAGGCTGTTAGAAAATTATCAACTCATCAAACAAGACATACAAACCATAACTTTCAATTAAAGTTAGATATCTAATAAGTTATTATGTGAGTAACCATCATTCATTAGAATCAAATATGTCATTCATAAATTAAATATTTATTGTATCTATTTATAATAATGTGCAGGATCTCAACTAAAAAAGTAAAAATCAAGAATTCATTAATCCTTTACCAAGAAAGAAATGAATTAGATTTTGATGGATTTACATGATAAAGTATAAGTCTAATAATATAATTAAACTCTTTAAAGCAATACAAGTGAAGAAAAGTTACACTTAAACCTAGGAATCGATTAAATAAAGATATTTGCACTTGTAGGTAACATCAATATAGTTCCAGTTTTCATGTCTTTATCTTTGAACTTAGATTAGTCATTATAATTATTTGATATAAAAAATACATTTTTATATGATAAATTGTTAGAAAAAGTGTACATGGATCCCCCACCTATGTGTATGATACTTGCAAGGCATAATTTGAAGGTGTGTAGGTCGAAGAAATTATTGTGTGGAGTGAAACAATCTTCAAGATGAGATTTCGAAGGTTTATAAAATCTATGATAACCTTCATTTGTTATCAAAACAATTTAGATCATATATTATCCCTGAAAAATTATAGGGTAACGTTACCACTCTCATTTTATATGTAAATGATATGGTGATTATGAGAAATGATCTTTAAAAAAGAAAGGCCATAAAAGATTACTTGGTTAAATAATGTGAAATGGAAAGCCAAGGTCTTTTTAAAATGTTTTCTTAGAGTTGAAGTGTCTCGACATCATAAAATAATCCTTTTATCTTAGAAAAAAATATATAGTAGATCTAAGAGACTGATATGTTAATATATTAATTAACCACTTGATATACTAGTAAAAGAATGTATAAAGTTATATATTGAGTCCAATTAGACACCAATTAATAAATAAAGATATCATTTGTAGAAAGTTGATGTGCTTAGCATGCATGAGCCTAGATTTGACTTATGCATCAAGATTGTTAGTTTATGAATAATTCAAGAGAGCAACATATGAGTACAATTGAGGTATTTGAAGGTTGCACCTAGAAAAAGAATTTCTTAACTAAAAATGCATATTTCCAAAGCATAAATACATATATTTATGTTGATTGGGCTAAAGTAGTAGGTGATAAATGGTTTATTTTTTGTTACTTTACCTTCGTTGATAGTAATCTTGTTACATGAAAAACAAATATAGAAAACAAGGTGTTGTTGCTCACTCAAATACAAAACTTGAATCTAAAGATATGAATTTTGGACTCTATAAAGCATTATGGTTAAGATTTTAATTGCAAACTTCGATCTATACATCAAGAAAATCGATCCAATTATTTTATGGTAGCATGTGATATTGCGTATAATCTAATTTAACATGATAATATAAACTCATGTAGAGGTAGACATGTTTATTATGAAGAATTTATGAGGAAAAAAAAACTAACAAGCTAGACAATTGTAACATTTGTTGTTACCCAATTTTTGACCCCACCTTTTTAATAAATTTTTCGAAAAATCCAAAAATAGTGAAAAAACAACAAAAATCCAAAAAATATGTTTTTAATATATTTGCAATGTTTTTAGCATTTTCAACATCTTTTAAAAAGAATTTTAATTTTCAATTGTTTTTTTCGAACGCGTTCGACTTTTCACGCGTCATTTTAAAATCATTATTTTTCTCATAGAATTGATGTTGATTTTGCTCATTTTTTAAAATACAAGAAAAAACAAGAAAAATCAAAATTTACAAAAAAAAAAAGAAAGTTGAGGGACCAATTTGAAGGCTTGAACAAACTTTTACCTATAAATATAGGTTGAAAACTCAAAAAATTAGAGGGGGGGCGATTTTGTAATTTAGGGGGAGGCAATACAAGGGGAAAAAACCCTAAAAAAACTAAAGTTCTCTTCCTCTCCCGGACGAAAAAAAGAAACTATCCGCCAGCCCCCGACCTTCATTTTTTTCTTCTCCAACTGGCGGCCATGTCTCCCCCAAGGCTCAGATTTTTTTTCTTCTTCTCGCCAGCGAAGGGCTGAGCCGCAGCCTTTCCACGTCCCTTCCCCCATCAACCCCACAGACCAGCGGCGAGACCATCCTCCTTCATCCCCATAGACCAGCCACCCGAAGACTCCCCACGCACCAGACCTTCTCCCTCCCAGCGGTGCTTCTCTCAGCCACCGAGAGCGCCGCCTTCCAGCCTGCAGCACAGGCGCAGCAAAGCTTCCTTGATCGGCGCAGATCGGCCTTCAGCAGCGTTTTACTTCTCCTCCGGTCTCCTTAACACTCTCCTCTCGCCGGCTAGCCTCACAGACGACAGCAGCAAGCCCCGCGGACAATGGCAGCCGACGATCTTCTCAATCAAGCACCGGCCGAGCCATCGCCCTCCTCCGTTCGCCTCAACAGTAGCCCGAAGCTACACAACCGCCGGATCTGTTACCTGCAGAATAAAAAAATCAACGAACCATGAGAAGGAGAGAAGCCATGAAAGAGCAGATCGGAGAGGGAGAAAACGAAATGAAAAAACCATTGCTTGTTGCGTTTTCTTGGCTTTTGCAGGTGGCGTTACTCCCCACCGCCGGTGTTGAAGGGGAAAGGAGGAGAAAACGGCTCAGATCCATCCATTTCCAGTTGCTGGCGGCGGCGCGTGGGAGGACGCGCCGCCACTGTTCCTGCATTCCAGAAGGACTCCCCTGCAATTCCTGGAGTTTTTAGGGGTTGTTTTGTAATTTAAAATTTGTTTGATGTAATTTTTTTTATTTTTATTTGGTTTTGAATTTTTTATTTGTATTATGTAAATGTAGATGTAAAAGAAAAAGAAAAGAAAGGAAAAGAGAAAGTGATAAATAATAAAAAAAGGAGAGGTGCGTGTGTTTGTATGTTTTTTTTTTTTATGTATGTTATTGAATAAAAAAAAATTAATTTATATGCACAAATATCTGAAGGACAGATAAAAATCATGTTGAATTTTCCATGAAAATGTAGAACATGTATCTACATATAGTCTGGAAAAGTAATAACTGATTTATCAAAGCCTTAGAATTGGGCTAAAATTTTATTTTTAATATCACATCAAGTCCACAAAGCAGCTTACCTCAAGTAGGGTGCGTTAGGGGTGCTAATACCTTCCCTAACCACAACCAGTCCCTTACCCGCGATCTCTGACAAGACCAGTACATCAGGTTTCCTAGTAGCCCTCAATGAATTACTAGGTGGCGACTCCAAAGAACCAAATCAACAAAACAGAACGAATAATCGCCAGCCGATGCCGCGCGCCAGGATTTTTTGGGGTGCGACAACATTTATGCACCAACTTAAAAATGAGTGTTGAGATTTCTTATAGATTTCATAGGAATTGTCTGAATATTTAGTTTTTTTTTTTAATTTAGAGCAATATATAAATATGATATATTGATCTCATCACAAAATAAGACAATCTAATTTTTTAAATGACACGCAATCAACTATAAAATTCAATGTAACAAACGATAATACAAAAACAGAATCACTTTCAAAAAAAAAAAAGTGACACTGGCCATTCAATTAATGCAAAAGGTGATTCGAACATGTGTGTGTGTGTGAGAGAGAGAGAGAGAGAAGCATCGTCATATCATGATAGCACCAAACTTTACCTCCAAATATTCTCAGGTGAAAATTCTAACTAAAAGATGATGTGATAATATTTAAGGTATAAAAATTGATAGTGCATATTTAAAAATCTAATCACTCTCTCTCTCTCTCTCTCTCTCTCTCTGTGCCCTAAGATGAATTAACCCCACAAACATCGAAGTGTCACCCTAACCAAACAGCACTAACAGCAAGAATATTATGGCTCCGCACTGTAAAATGCATATTTGATTAAGCAACGAAAGAATATATCCATTCATTGTAATGCCATCTTCAGGTGATGGGAATTTCAGAGTTTACTTTGAATTGTCTGTGACGTTTACCTACATGTAATTTCAGAATTTTCAAATGTTTTTTTTTCTTTGTTTTCAGAATCTTTTAAAGCAACCATTTCTATGGTTGCCAACTGTATATTTCCCATATATTTATCAAGTTGATAGCTAGCATATATATAGTTGACCCTAGAGGTGACAATGTATGGTGCACATATATAATCATATCTATTTTGCATTTTGCCTTGTGCTAGGATCTCATGCTCCTACATGTTCCCTTCATTTCGTCCGAAAATTAGTGCATGAAGCACAGAAAGGGAAGGCGTGAGAAGACTAGCTAATGGTATCAGCTAGCTGCACATTCATGGAGGGTTAAAAAACCATTTAAATTTAAGAGTTTAAGTTATTAAATAAAAGTTTAAATAAAATTTTGTATTAACTTTTCAACATTGAAATTTTTTAGATTTAAAATTTGTACAAACCCATAATTTTAATTTAATTAAAAAAAAAAGAATGATGAGATCATTTACATTTTTAATTAATTGCTTGATCAATAAAGTTATGATATTGATTATTTCAATTCAAAATTTTATATTGTTAAATGATATCTTAGAAATAGTTTTATATTAACTTTCTCTGAAGGATTGATTCAAGTGTACATTAAAAAACATATGATTAATACTCAATTATATGACTAGCAACAGATCTCTCTATAGATTATTTTCCATATAGTATATATGATACTCTTTGCAGCCGCAAGAGGTGGGGAAAAAAACAGGGAAATTTAGGAAAATTAATTAATATACAGCTGCGTTATCCCTTTTAAGCTTAATATAACATGCATGCTGGAATGACTTCATTGCTACTAAAGCCATAGAGCTCCAGCTTCTTTGAGCATTTTCTTCAAAGAGCCATTAAGCTGAAGGGTCATCACTGTGTTTGCAGAGCCTACAAATCTGCCCCCAATGAACACTGCTGGCACGGAGGGGTTGCATCCTAGCCTCATAAGTGCCCACTCCATTTCCTTCCCTCTGGAGTCTTCATCGAGCTCATAAATTGCAGGGCTTACCCCTTGTTCATAAAACAGTCTCTTGATTGCATGGCACATACAGCATGAGCTCTTGCTGAAGATCACCACTGCCTTTTGGGATGCCAATTTCGCTACTCGATCCATATCACAACCAGAAATAAATGTATCTTCCTTTTTTCCACGCTCAAAAGAAAATATGCTATGTCAGTAGCTGAACGAGGAGCTAAATAAGAGTTTAAAGTCTAAGAAATCTATATGAAAATGAAAGAAGAATGTTAGTGTTGGTTATTTGTAAAGCTTTATAAGTTGGATGCTAGTTTTGTTGATGTTTGATGGTATGCTTGGAGCTCTTGTGAGCCTCTATATATATATAGGCTAGGCAGCGAGAGCAGTGCATTTAATATTTGCATTGTTTAACGCAAAGTAATTAGAAAAAGGTTCCCTGAGATATTTGGATTGATACCCCAAAATTAACCTTGATTTGACAGGGACTTGTGTGGTTTGCTACAAAATATTTAACCTTACTGGGCCCAGAATCAAAACACTGTATGGATAAGCCGGATGCTGCCGAAAGCAAGGAGGGAAAAGGTTTATCAAAAGGCAAACTAGCTTTTCGTGGACAGAAATGGCAATGTTGCACGTGGCTTGTGCATGCAACAATGTCAAAGTTGCATGAGTGAGGTGGGGGAATGTCAGCTTTCGAGGATATATGATAACGTTGGATGCCAAGGTGCCCGATACAGACTCCCACACGGATAGTTGCTTCGCCTTGTACGGCTTTAGGCATATATCATTTTCTCAGGAACTTGCGAAAAAGCTTGCGCCTGACAAAAATAATTCCTCATCTTACATGAATATTAAGCATAATATTTAGGGTTTTGTAAAATTCGTTGTGGAGGGAATATATAGGCCAATGGAAATGTCAAAATTCCAAATGGATAAGTCAGCCTTGAGATGAGAGGATAATTTTACTAATAAATATTTGATATTATATGCTATATAGATATGTATTATATAAAAAAAATTAATTTTAAATATATATACTAACTCAAGTCAAGTAAAATTAATTAAAAAATACTTTTAAAATAAAAAATTACATTATAATTATTCTCTTCGAGATTTTATAATTTAAAAATTTATAATGATTTTATTTTTAATCTCATTAAAAATATCTTTCTCAATATATATAACAAATTTTTATTTATCTATTTCTAAATCTCTCAAGGACTAGGAAAGTTCATAGTAACAATTATATGCTGACATATGTTACATAACATCTAATATCATAGCTTAAAAGGATTGTCACAAATTAATGTTGTCCTTGCTGACTTGTTGTTTTGTAGAAGTGGATTAAATATAAATATTAAATATTTTTATTTTAATTTATATATTATATCTCTAGTTTTTTGAGTTTTCCTGTATTTTAGTTTTAATCACTAGTAAATTCATCACCATCATTTTTCATATGAAATTTATAGCAAAATACTTATCAATTCATCAAAACTCATTTCAATTCATATCCATTAGCATATAATATTACCCATACACATATTAATTCAATAAACCCATAAATTATTACTAACCTCAATATTTTCAATAACTAATTATAAAGAAATAAAACTAAAATTAGATAATAAAACAAATAGAAAATGTGAAGGAAACTTTCTTAAAACATAAAGCATAAAAGGTTAGTTGCTTAACTAATTAATAGCTTAGGGCTTGAAAAAACATTTATAGAAAAAAAAGAGGCAGAGAAAATAATAATAAAAAAAAGATTGGATTAATTAGTAGTTAACAAAGAAAATTGATAATGTAAAACTATTATATTAATATTTTAATATAAAAAAATACTTTTAAAAAAATTAACGGCATGGTGGCTCCGCCATTGTATACGTTGTTTATATATATATATATACAAAAGTAGAATTCAAAGCATTAATGTCCTTTCTTTCTAGTTAATTTTTTATCATTTAACTATTATGGGCTGAAAAACAAGCTAGCTTAAATACAATTGGGTTTGAATCCCCTTTCCCTTCCAAAGGCAATCTCAACCTTAATTACTAGATTTAATGACTGATATTTGTGAGAATGAAAATTTGATTAGTATACTCTAATTGTGTGATCATACTAGCTAAGAGATCTATATACCGTCTTTTGCTTATAAGTTAACAAAGGATAAGATGGCTGCAAGTTACAACCTTTTGTTTTTTTGATGTGAGGTTGCGTCTCAATCCCTCTTGTGATCCACGTAGTTTTGTATTGCTAAAGATATAATATTTTCAATGAATGTTTTCAATTAGACTTTCAAGATTTTGCTCCAAGACAAACTAAGACTTTATCATCTTAACGTTATTGTAGAGAGCTTATATATATATATATAATCAAACAGGTAAACATCAAGCTGAAGAAATTATTATCGCCCAATTAGCATCAATGCACGGCTGGACCTCTTAAGGGGGGATGCAGGTTTGTCTTGTTTTGGAGGGGGACGCGCGGTCAGCTCAGTTATAAGGGACGCGCCATCTCGATCCTGTTAAAAGGGAAACGCAAGGTCAAACTGAGATGACATATGACCAATCCAAAGGGGGACACGCGACCATTCCCATTAAAAGACCGTACATCTCTCGTCAGTTCAAGCATCCCTCGTCAATATTGAACAAAAATTCTAGAAAGTAATAAATAAATAA
The DNA here is from genome assembly GCA_964019445.1 of Populus tremula. Lineage (NCBI taxonomy): Eukaryota > Viridiplantae > Streptophyta > Magnoliopsida > Malpighiales > Salicaceae > Populus > Populus tremula. The sequence continues at coordinate 34,129 of CAXHTJ010000955.1, forward strand.
AATAATAAATAAATATTAATTAAGAAATTAAAAGTTAAATCTAATATAAAAATTAAATGAGATTAAAGGTTAAGAGACTAAATTGAATCAAAAAGTCAATCGAAAAAGGATTCAAACAAAATAGATAATAATTAAAAGAATAAAAATTAAATTTTATATAAAAAAACAAATTACAAGATAATACTTAATTTTGGCATCGCAACAAGATTTCCAAGAAAAGAAAAAGGGAAGGACAAGAAGAAGGAAAAAGCGTTTTGGAGCTCAACTAAGATGCCACCACTACCATGCACTATATCATAGGAAAAAGCGCGGCATGAGGTTTCTAAGAGTATGTTTGTCTACGCGGCTGCGGTTGCGTTTTATTTAAAACGCAGTCAGCAACCGTTAGGTAACAAAAAAACTTGATTTATTGTGCATGGAGCCCACGTGTTTTTTACGTTTAAAACGCTGAAAATAAAAAGCATACAAAACCTGCTTTGCGCGTACTATAGCATGTAAAAACGAAAGAACAATGCAATTCACTGCACTGTTCACGTGAACAATGAAATTCATTTGCACTGTTCGCTGTTTTTTTTTTAAGTGTGTTAATTGTATTAATTTTTTTTTTTAAAAAAAACTAGTTTAGAGAATTAAATTCATTCGCGATGTGAACAATATTTTTTTCTCGAAAAACTAATATAGAATGAATTAAATTTACTCGCACAATAATATTAATTTTATATCTGATAATATTTTATAATCTCAATTTCAAAAGCATTCTTAACCAAACACATTAAATTACTTTTTTTTCGACCTCAATTTTAACCACAGTTTTAACCAAACACTTATTTTTTCAAACCAACCTCAACTAAAAGTACTTTTTATAAAACAATTTTTTTCAAACCACAACCACAACAGCTACCGCAATACCAAACACACTCTAAACCTGCTACAAAAGTTACCTTTTGGCTACCAAGAGGCACTACCCGAAGACTGCAAGTGTCTCCAACATGATGGCATGTGCAGTGCATGCTAGCCAATTTTGATTTTTTAAAATATATTTTATGTTTATTAAAGTACTAAATTCTCCTTAAACAACTTGATTATAACGAAAAAATAAAAATAATAATTTGAAAAAGCCCATGAACACAAGTTAAATAAAAATGTGTTTTTAATGGTAATTAAATTATTTCACTATACTTTTAAAATGAAAAAAAAAACATATTTATTTTCGATCAATTTGATAATGACTAATAGACTCATCAAAAAAATTGCATTACCTCTAATAATTAGTTCATTGATTTTTTTGTTTCCAAGTTCCAAATGATAATGAAAACAAAAGGATTATTTTCTATTAAAGTTTTTCTAAACACACACACACACACATATATATATATATATATATATATATATATTTGCATGCTCAATTTCTAACTTCTTTTTTACTCCGTAAAAGAGAAACATTTGAGTTTTAAATTATTTGACTTTGCATTTACAAATGTATGTTGATGGATCCGTTGTAGCCCAAGCCTAGTTTCTAAAGGCATGGAATCCGGCAAGAATCCATTCACATGTACCCAACATGGGAGCACACCCAATATGGTTATACACCCAGTTTTCCATGCAAGGTGTACCCTTAGGTAAGGTGTGGCATGCCTAGCCTTGCTGAGCATGCTGCCTAATACCCTCGTGGGCTCGGGCTCTCACATCTAAACTCAATGTGTTTAGGTTCAGCTAGTGCGCCTGGACTTATTTCTTACTTCTAATGGGTTCAAGTACCTTGCCCGAGCCTAACACTAATTTGGAAAAAAATTTCAGCAACCCACGTTGGTCTCGTAGTATTTTATATTGGTCCAATATGTATTATTTTTGAGTAAAATAAACTCAAAATATCACAATGGTAAAATTATACTTCAGCCTCTACTCTCTATAAAATGACAAAATTCATGGGCTATAAATACACCATGAATCCTTCAAACTCAAGGTTCACAATCTCTTGATTCTTAACACTTCTAACATACATATTTTTAGAGTCTATCTATCTAAGATATCATTGTAGTTTCTCTCTATAAAGTTACTGACTTAAGCATTGAAGAGTCCTCACATCTATCAAAAGAGACTTTTTGCAAGTACCAGCTACCAGTAACCTTGGCTTATCAAGCACCACTTACTACCAGCTTCCAACGACCAGAGCTTTCCATATCAAGTCATCAAATACCTTGGCTAGGGAGAATAGATCATATTGCTTGAACTAAGAAATTAATTAATTATCCACCACATCAAACTTCTTCTACAAGTATATCTGGTTTTAGAACATCATCAATTGGCGCTGTCTGTGGGAAACTGATAAGCCATTAGTTTCTAAAACTTCTTTTTAACATTTCTAAGTCATTTCATTGCGAACACAACCAAGAAACGCATGGGTTAGGATGCAAGACAAATCTACTTGTTACCACAAACATTTCTACCCAACCGGACCTTCAATAACCCACTTGTAAACACACAAAAAAATGATGACTCTACCATTGCTATCGATTACTGAATCGATAGCGACACATTTTTATTAAAAGTTATGGAAACAAATCGGATTGTCTTAATGAGTTGGGAGGGAAGGGTAAAACCGGTTTTAAAGAGACCAAAACAAGGATAAGAACACATCTAAACCAACCCCAAACACCCCACCTCATTTAATGGGGAGTATAAATACAAGGAGGAGAGGAAGGTGACACCCTAAAGTTGTCTGCAGTAGCTGCATATTCAGCTGCATGTTGCTTTTCTCTTCCTCCATCCCAACGGAAACCTAAACCAAACCAGTAGAGAGTGCCTTGTGAAGGTGTGAGGGAAAGTTAAGATCTTGAGAGAAGATTAGATAGCTGCCTAGAGGGAAAGGGAAAATGGGCTAGAAAATGTGAAAGGAAGAAGAAAAAGGAGAATAAGCAGGAGAAGAGAAAGAATATTGTCAAACCTTCCCCAAACATACTTATATTCGAAAGGTATGGGTCAAGAAACTCCCTTCCTCTTGTTCTTAAGACCAAGAACTGAAAATGAAGAAGAAGACCCTAAGAAAATTGACCTAAGACCTAAGCTAGCTGTGAAGGAAACTGAAATTAACTAAGAGGACAAGGAAACATAAATGAAATAAGGTCAATTCCCAGAACATCTAACAAATAAAATTGAATAAAATGGAAAGAACAAATCATGGTAGAGGGCCGACCTTAACTAAGGGGTTAGCCAACATGCATGTGTGTGTTCTGCTGGAATTTGTTGAAAGATTAAATGCTGGAATCGATGGTTTCAATGTATGTGTTATGCTGGAATTTGTTGAAAGATTATGTGCTGGAATTGATTATTCCATGTGTGCATTCTACTGGAATTTAGTGACAATTTATGTGCTGGGATTGATTATTACATGTGTATGTTCAAGTTGAAATCATAAGACTTTGCTAGAACCTAATGACAAATTGCGTGTCTGCATCGAATCTGTTATGTTATCTGCAGCGAAATTGTGATTCACTGTTGAAATTGAGTTGTCTACAACGAATTAGCTATCTCTACCTAATTGTGTTCTGCAACGAATTTGTGATTCGTTGTCGAAGCTGAGTTGTCTGCAGCAAATTAGCATTTACAGTCGAATTGTTTATTCTACATCGAATTTGTGATTCGCTACTGAAGTTGAGTTGTCCGTAGCGAATTTGTGATTCGCTGCCAAAGTTGAGCTATCTGTAGCAATTTGTGATTCGCTGTCAAAACTGAGTTGTCTGTATCGAATTAGCACTCGCTACCGAATTGTATGTTCTGTAACAAATTTGTGATTTGCTGCCAAAACTGGTGTCTGGAGCGAATTTGTGATTCGCTGCCGAAACTGAGTTGTCTGCAGCGAATGCTAATTCACTGTTGAATTATGTGTTCTATAATGAAATTGTGATTTGATGTCGAAGTTGTATTGTCTGCAGCGAATTTGTGACTCGCTGCCGGAATTGAGTTGTCTTAGAGAATTAGCATTTCCTGCCAAAACACGTTGTTTGCAGTAAAGTGGCATTTGCTACTGAAATTATAGCATCAGTAGTGATACAGTTTCCGCTGCTGAATTGGGCAGCCTGTAGCAAACTAGTTTTGTTGTCGAATTGTACAGCCTAGAGCTATGCTACTGAATTGTGCAGCCTACAACGAACCAATTTTCACTACCAAACTATCCGGCCTGCAGCGAGTTAGTTTTCGCTACCGATTTTTACAATAAGCCTCCCGGGCAGAAATGTAACATCCTCCATTCTGGGATAAAACGACAATCTCATGTCAATCGAAAAACAAAGTAATTTTTTTTGTATATATATATATTTATGGTCTTTGTATTAAAATCTACTGGAATTTCGACGGAGTCCCCCCTATACCGGAAGGTCCCAAGTTATTGACATGGAATCTATTTACACTTCTAATAGTTCGCATCTCGTAACTTAATTCCCGACTCAATCTTCCTGGGTTTCAATTCCACACTTATACTCACACCTATCAACCACAATATTTCTGATATGCATTATATAACAAAATATCATTATGGATGGATAAAAATAAATAAATATAAATACATAGACATGAAATATGGTTATATGAACTATAGGGTTGAATTCATTCAATCAAGTTTAAACATTAATTATACAAATTAAGTTATACAAACATTTTCATGTTTACAAAATCAAAGGGTATACTCCCTAGAACCTAGATTACAAGAAGGGAACATAAGCTAGAATCTACTCCTGTCAAGTAACACCATACTTTTAAATATTGCCAGGAATTCATTATGTTAACTTATGTTAACAACAAATCAAGTTCCTTTCATAGCACAAGTGTCGGATATACCATACAGTAGGCTATGAAAGTGCCAAGTATTTGTTGTACAAAGGGTTGTACAATACAAATATAGATTAATCATTTAACAAGCAAGGTATTAAGAATTAGTAAAATAAAAAGATAAGACATGTTAATACAAACTTTCTTGGATATAAACATTGAAGTCCATGTTGAGTTTATATTATATCTATTCTAACACCATTAGTGAAACCTTTTCACCTTAACATAATAAACTTAGCTAAACATTGTGAATAAGAGAAACATAAATAAACTAGATAAGAACATAGTTACGATGAAAAGCATAAACAAGAGATTAATGAAAGCAAAACTTAAACATTACAAAAATAAAAAGAAAGAAAGCAAGAATATGATCTTGATCTGAAAACCAAGATGCCTAAATGCATGGAAAATGCCTCCTTTTATAAGCCAAAATTCTGAATTATTGATTTGATGACTAATTGTTGAGTGGGTGGCCACCTCTTGACTTGGTAACAATCCTTATCTTCTTTTCTGTAGAAAACATCATTGCTAACATCATAATTTGAACAAATAGTCTTCATAAAAGTTCTGGGATATTGTCTCAGATTTCCAACAAAACAAGAATAAGGTCATTTAAACTTCTAGAACTCGAGATATAGGCTGAACATTAAACAGTGTTTGGGCTGCAGGATATATTTCAACATCTCTGTTGATGCTACAATTTGAACTTGAAAACACTCCTTTTGTATCTTGGACTCTCATGAAATTTTTAGCCCTATGTCTTAGCTTTCCATACATATAAACCAGACCTAAATCTAAGCTCTACAACTCCAGTTATGATCCAATAACTGAATGGTGTTTCAGTTTGAACTAAACCAACATCTCTTTTCTAAACTTGGTGATTAGTATTTAAAAGTACATTTTTATCAAGGTTTTATATCATTATTTTGCACTTGAAGTATCAATAACTCCTTAACTAAAGCATGTTTTATAATAACATATCTAATAATATAAGATACATTTAATTTATCGTAAATGTTCATCTTAAATACAGGCTATCATATAAATGAAAGGATTGATTGATGAGTTTAAATACTAAAATTGAAAGGACAATGAGAGGGCCAAACTTAGAAAAGAGATGTTGGTGCAGTTCAAACTAGAACACTATTCGGTAATTGGGTCATATCTGAAGCTGTAGATCTCGGATTTAATTTTACTTTATATGGATGGAAAGGTAAGACAAAGGCCTACAACTTTCATGGGAGTCTAAGATTTAAAAAGGTCGTTTTCAAGTCCAAATTATATCAACAACGGAGAAGTCTAAATCTGTCCTGCAGCTTAGACATTGTTCAGTGTTCAACCCATATCTCGAGTTCTAGAAGTTCAAATGACCTCAATATTTTTTCCTGGAAAGATAAGACAATTTCCTAGAACTTTCATCAATACAGTTGGCTCTAATTCTGATGTTAGCAATGACGTTTTGTTTAGACAAGAAGATAAGGATTTTCACCAAGTCAAGAGTTGGCCACCCACTCAACAATTAGTCATCAAATCAATAGTTCCAAATTTTGGTGTATAAAAGGAGGCATTTTCCATGCATTTAGGTATCTTGGTTGTTCAGATCAAGATCATGCTCTTTATTATTTTTTTTTTGTAATGTTTAAGTTTTATTTCATGTTATATTTTCCTTAATCTCTTGTTTATGCTTTTCATTTCCTTTACTATACTTATGTTCTTATGTTGTTTATTTATATTTATCTTCTTCATTATGTTTAACTAAGTTTATTATGTCAAAGTGAAAAGGTTTCACTGATAGTGTTAGAATAATTATAATATAAACTCAACATGGACTTCAATGTTTATGTTCAAGAAAGTTTGTTATTAATATGTTTTATCTTTTTTATCTTACTAATTCTTAATACCTTACTTGTTAAATGGTTAATATTTGTATTGTATAACACTTTGTACAACAAATGCTTGGCACTTTCATAGCCAACCGTATGGTATAACCTACACCTGTGCTATGAAATGAACTTGATCAGTTAACATAAGTTAGCATCATAAATTCTTGACAATATTTAAAAGTATGGTGTTACTTAAATAAGATACTTAATATAATAATGTTATAAATTTATAATGAATTATTAAGGATAAATCATCCGATTGGAACCTCCTTTGTGTGTGGTTTCCAGTTGATTAATAAAAAGAGTTTATACTATACTTATTTCTAATATTATTAGTGGATCCTCCAACCTTGACAATTATTTTATCCTTGTTTAATTTTCACATTAATCTTATATCTCAAAGTCCTCTTTACCTCATCATCATCATCATCATTATTATTTATAATTTATATAGTTAACCTCCTTGTGGTTCGACCCCGGTCTTGCTGGGTTATTTATTACTTTGATACTCCTACATTTAGGGAAAGACATCAATCTTTTGGTCGTGTCAAGTTTGTGGTGTCGTTGCCAGGGAGGTAAATTTCTGTATAAATTATAAATTTGATTATATTTTTCTCCTTTCACTTTTGTTTTATCTAACTTTTGTTTCTTGTGTTTTGTCTCTTCTTTTCTTTTTCTTTTTCTTTTTCTTTTCTTCTTTTTATTCTTTTCCTACACATGTATGAGAGTTTGGTTACGTACATTAAATGATAGACTTTGTAGGGTATCCCCATCTTCTTTACAAAACATGGCTGAAGAGGATAATCAGTCACTTTATAATGAGAATAATCGGGTTAGAACACTTAGACACTACATGAATCCAACAAGAACAATTACGCGATCATGTATATTTTTTCCTCCTGATAAATGTCATTTTAATTTTAAGCCAGACATTATTCAACTTTTACCTTCTTTTCATGGCTTAGATCTAGAAAATGCATACTTGCATTTGAGAGAATTTGACGAAGTTTGTAACACTTATAATGACTCAAATTGTAGCATGAACACTATTATATTAAAGCTTTTTCCTTTTTTAAAAAAAGATAAAGCTAAAACATGGCTATAAAATTTGAGACCAGGATCCATTCGTGCTTGGAATGAAATGCAACAACAATTTTTAAAGAAATTTTTTCCATCTCACAGAACAAACTCTTTCATTTTACAAATCACCACTTTCACTCAAAAACTAGGAGAAACATTTTACCAATGTTGGGATAGGTATTGAGACTTGCTTAATACTTGCCCTCATCATAGTTTTGAAACATGGAGATTGGTTTCACATTTTTATAAAGGATTAACACCTAAACATAGGCAAATGGTGGAATTGATGTGCAATGGAACTTTTGAAGATAAAGACCCTGATGAAGCAATGGAGTACCTAGACTTGCTAGCTGAAAATGCTCAAAATTGGGACACTACGGGCACTGATGAGGCACCGGGTAAAACTCAACCTCATACATCTAGTGGAGGTATGTACAACCTTAGGGAAGATCATGACCTCCAAGCTAAATTTGCATCTTTAGCTAGAAAAGTCGAGGCACTTGAATGTAAAAAGAGTGGTCAATTAAAATCTGTTCAAGACATTGTGTGTCAAATCTGTGAAACAAATGAACATGCAACCAATGACTGTCCAACTTTGCCTTCTTTCAAGGAATGTCTCCATGAACAAACCCATGCTTTAAACAGTTTCCAAAGGCCCAATCATAACCCATACTCGCAAACATACAATCCTGGTTGGAGAAATCACCCAAATTTCAGTTGGAAGAGTGATAACAATAATGCACAAACTTCACAGCCACCATTTCAAGCACGCCATAATTTCTAAAATTCTCATGGATATGCACCTCATTATACTCCACCTCCTAAAAGAAATCGTGAGGAAACATTGCATGCATTCATTGAAAAGCAAGAGACACTCAAAACTCAACTTGCTCAAAGCATGATAGGTTTTAAAAATGCTCTTGAAAAATTCACATCTGCTCTTAGTTTTCAAGAGAATGGTAAGTTTCCATCTCAACCATAGCAAAATCCAAAGGGGCAATACAATGCAAATGCAAGTAGTTCTGGAAGCCAACACATGGATCAAGTCAAATCAGTCATCACTCTTCGTAGTGGTAAGGTTATTGAAAAACCCACTCTTGAACCTTGTGAGAAAGATGATGAGTCAATCTCTAAGGGTAAGGAGGGGGTTGAATTTGAACATTGCAAAGAAAAGATTGATTCCCCACCAGCACTTCCATTTCCTCATGCCATGACTAAATAGGAAGCAATCGAGGATGAAAAAGGCACCGAAAATGTTGTCACGGATCATTTGTCAAAATTGACAATAGATTCAACATCTGACATCACACCAATCGATGATTACTTTCCTGATGAATCTTTACTTTCTCTTAGTTCAATGCATTGGTTTGCTAAAAATAGCAATTTTCTTGCTTTAGGATTTTTGCCAGCTCATTTGGATAACCTAGATAAAAGAAAGTTTTTGAGCGACGTGCAAAACCTTTATTGGGATGACCCTTACTTATTCAAATATTATTTTGATCAAATATTTCAAAGATACATTCCCGACAATGAGGTAAGTAGTGCCATTAAATTTTGTCACTCTAAAGCATGTGGGGATCATTTCTCGTCAAAAAAGACGACTGCAAAAATCTTACAAAGTAGATTTTACTGGCCCACCATGTTTAAGGACTCATATGTATTCTGCAAAACCTGTGAAAATTATCAAAAGGTGGGATTTATTTCAAAACATAGAGAGTCTTTAGATAATCTTCTATTGACTCTTAAGTGTCATCATAGTGGAGATGTGCATCGTGCAATTCATGATTTATGGCCCCATTTTCATAAAGAACATGCTCATCATAGTCTTAGGAATCTTAATAAAAAAAGATCCTGGTTGCCAGTTTTTAAGAAAACTGGATGGGAAGTCTATCCCCGATCCATAGAGGGCGTTTAAGTCGTTCTTTGATGTAAAACCAAGGGAAGATATGAGCCACAATCACAACCACCTGTACATACACATGCTTTTTTTGAAATAAATAAATAAATAGAGAGAGAGAGAGTGAGACTCCAGTTGACTTCCATATAAGTGATATGATTACATTTTCTTTTTCTCATCTATAAAACCTTCTTCTTCTTCCCTTCATTTCTACTCAACCCATACATCTACAAGCATAGACAGGTCTTGAAATGGCACGATCCTCAACTATTAAAATAAAAAATATTTGTGTTTTTTGTGGATCCAGTCCTGAGAAAGAAAAACAGTTTATAGAATCCGCAAATTATCTTGGTCATATACTAGCTGAGAGAAAGATGCCACATTTTCATAAAAAAAAACATGCTCATTATAGTCTTGGGAATCTGACTAAAAAAAGACCTTTTTGCTAGTTTTTAAGAAAACTGGATGGAAAGCCTATCCCCGACCCATAGAGGGCGTTTAAGCTGTTCTTGGATGTAAAACCAAGGGAATATGTGAGCCACAATCACAACTACCTATACATACACATGCTTGTTAAAAAAAAGAATAAAAAAGAACAAAAAAAAGGGAAGAAAGAGAGAGAGACTCCAACTGGCTTCCATATAAGTGATATGATTGCATTTTCTTTTTCTCATCTATAAAACCTTCTTCTTCTTCCCTTCATTTTTACTCAACCCATAAATTCTACAAGCATAGACAGGTCTTGAAATGGCAGGATCCTCAGCTCTTAAAATAAAAATATATTTGTGTTTTTTATGGATCTAATCCTGAGAAAGAAAAAGAGTTTAAAGAATCTACAAATCATCTTGGTCAGATACTAGCTGAGAGAAAGATTCATTTTGTATATGGGGGAGGCAACCTTGGGTTAATGAGGAGTGTGTCAACAACTGCATTCTTAGGAGGCAGTCGGGGGTCGTTCCCAAAGCTTTAGCAAAAGGGACATCATTGGGAAAACAATTGGAGAGGACTACAAGTTTCCACAATGTCTAAACGATTGAATACAATGTTTAACCATGCTGACACCTTCATTGCCTTACCAGGTGGTCTGGGCACATTAGAAGAGATCTTTCATATTTCCTCTTGGGCCAACTGCACATTCACTATAAACCTATAGGTTTGTTAAATGTTAATGGTTTTATGATAATTTGTTGTCTTTTCTTGATCAAGCTGTGGAACAGGAATTTCTAACATCTTCGGCACGACAAATCATAATCCCTGCTGTTACTGTTGAACAATTAATTGACCAACTACAATCTTTCATCCTTGTAATTGATCCCTCCATTAGTTGTGTCGTACGTCAAAATCCACGCGGCATCAGCTGGCAATTTTTCTCGTTGTGTGTTTCTTGCTTTGATTGGTTCGTTGGAGTCGCCACCTAGTAATTTATTGAAGGATACTAGGAAACCGGATGTACTGGTCTTGTTAGAGATTCGCGGGTAAGGGACTGGTTGTGGCAGGGAAGGTATTAGCACCCCTAACACACCCTACCTGAGGTAAGTTGCTTCGTGGGTTTGACGTGTTAAAAAAGTTTTAAAAATTTTATCTTTTCATCGGGTATCAGAAATACAACTTACGTATAAGTTAATAATTCTTGACCGTGATCCAATCAAAATATTAAATTCTTCTTTAATCTTTACAATTTATCATATATATATATATATATATATAATAAAACAAATCAATAAAACAAATACAAACACACACATTCACTTTTACTATATTTTTGTTTCTTTTCTTTTCTTTTCCTTTTCTTTTTTTGCTTGCATATACACTTCAAAATACAAATTATAAAAGCTGAGAACTAAACAAATATTACATTAAACAATTTAAATATTACAAAATAACCCAAAAAAACTCCAGAAATTGCAGGGAAGGACTCCTGCACTGCAGCAACAGTGGCGGCGCGTTGCTCCACGTGCCACGCCACTGGAGGTGGCAGAACCGGTGGATCGAGGCGATATTCCTACGCCATCTGTGAAGGTCACCGTCACCTGCAACAACGGAAACAACGCACAAACAACAGTTGATTTTAAGTTTTCTTTGGGTCCAGATCTGTTTCCGGGTCTTCTTCTCTGTTTCGGATCTGCTTCTCTCTACAGATTGGTTCTTTTCCTTTGCTTTCTCATCCTTCTCTGTTTCAAGTGGCGGCGGAGTTGTGGGTGTCGCCACTGTGGTTGACGGTATGGACGGCGTTGATGGCTCCGTGGGTGCTGCTTCTCTGTTGCTGTTGGTAGTCGGCCGAGGAAGAAAGGAACTGCTGTGTGGGGCTGCTCGGTCGGGTGAAGAAGATGGGAGGTGGTGGCTTGCTTCTGTGGAGGCTGTCGCTGCTGAGACTGAAGGAGAAGAAGAAACTGCTAAGGGGAAATCTTCGGGTGGAGAAGCTAGGAGACGATGGCTGCGGTTGAACAGGAGAGGAAGGGACAAATTTGGGAGCTGATGTGGGCACGATGACGGTAGTCTGTGGTGGGAAAATGGAGAGGGGAGATCAGTCGACTGTGGTTGCGAGGCAGGCCAGACATGGGCAGCTGTGGAGAGGCAGGGCTGGCTAAGGTTGAGCTGGTCGGGGTTATGTGGGAATGGGGCTGCTTGTGGTGCAGGGGAGACGATGGAGAGCTGAAAATCAGGGGGTCCTTGGCTCTGTTAAAAAACCAACCAAGGACCTCGGGGAAAGGCGGCTTTTCTGTTGGTCAGGGGCGGGTGGCTGGTTTGTGGGTAGAGATAAGTTTAGGTTTAGGTTTAGGGTTTTTTGTGTTTCTCTTGGATTTTGCAAAATTGCCCCTCTTTGAGTGTGTTGAGAAGACCATATTTATAGGTAAAAATATTGCTAGGTTTCCAAACTTGGTCCCTCAACTTCTTTCTTTTTGTAAAATTTTATTTTTCTTAATTGTTTTGTATTTTTTTTTAAACGAGTAATATCAACGTCGACTCGATGAGAAAAATCAATGATTTTAAAAATGACACGTGAAAATTCGAACGTGTTCGTAAGACCCTTAAAATTTTAAATTCTTTTTTAGACGACGTTGAAAATACTAAAATGATTAAAATATATTAAAAAACATATTTTTTGGATTTTCGTTGTTTTTCTCTATTTTTGGATTTTTCTGAAAATTTATCAAAACATGGGTAAAAAATTGGGTAGCAACATATGCCCCCTCTTTATAATGCTTACGAAGTAAAACTCCTCAATGTTTTGCATAGTAAGCTTTGTAAAGAAAAACTTGTCTTCTTGTCTTCCTAACTTGTTGAATCCACTCATCTAAAGACCTTACTCTTTTTCTTTTTCTTTTTTCTCTTCCTTCTCTTTTCTTCCTCTTCTTTCTTTCTTTCTTTCTCTTTTTTTTTTTTTTCGTTAACTTGAGATCCCATCTGGCGATCTCCTTTTCCAAAACCAAAGAATGTGTGTAGCTCGGTCAACCTGAAATTCCATATGGAGATTCCCTTTAACCAAAGTTACATGAGATCCCATCTGGCGACCTCATTCAATTAGAACAAAAAATATGTGTAGCTCGATCAACCTGAAATCCCATCTGGCGATTCCCTTTAACCAAAGCCACCTGAGATCCTATCTGGCGACCTCATTCAACTAGAACTAAAACAATATGGGTAGGTCGATCAACCTGAAATCCCATCTGGCGATTCACTTTAACCAAAGCCACTTGAGATCCTATCTGGCGACCTCATTCAAGTAGAACTAAAAAAATATGGGTAGCTCGGTCAACCTGAAATCCCATTTGGCGATTCCCTTTAACCAAAGCTACCTGAGATCCCATCTAGCGACCTCATTAAACCAAAACCAAAAAAATGTGTGCAACTCGGTCAACTTGAAATCTCATCTGGTGATTCCCTTTGACCAAAGCTACATGAGATCCCATCTGACGACCTCATTCAACTGGAACTAAAAAATATGTTATGAAATCCTTGAACAAAGGAAAGTCAAACAAAGGAAAGTCAATCACAATTATGAAATCCTTGAAACTTTCAAACAGGTAAGGATCAATATACCTTTGTTGGATGCTATTAAACAGGTACCTTCCTATGCTAAATTTTTGAAAGATCTATGCACTGTGAAGAGAAAACTGAATGTGAAAAAGAAAGCATTTTTAGCCGAACAAGTAAGTGCTATTCTTCAGAACAATAATGCTTTGAAATATAAAGACCCTGGTTGTCCTACAATTTCTTGCTTTATTGGAGAACATAAAATTGAAAGAGCTTTACTTGATCTTGGAGCTAGTGTGAATTTACTTCCATATTCGGTTTTTCAAAGTCTCAATCTAGGTGAGTTAAAACCAACTTCTGTAACTCTTTTACTTGCTGATAGATCTGTAAAAGTGCCTAGAGGAATAGTTGAGGATGTGTTAGTACAAGTTGATAAATTCATTTACCCTGTAGATTTTATTGTCTTGGATACACAACCTGTTGAAGCATGTAATTCAATTCCTGTTATTTTAGGACGTCCATTTCTTGCAACTTCTAATGCATTGATTAATTGTAGGAATGGACTGATGAAGCTATCATTTGGAAACATGACATTGGAGATGAATATTTTCAACATTTGCAAGCAACCTGGAGATGATAATGATTTACAGGAAGTGGACTTTATTGAAAAATTAGTTCATGATCAATTTCAAACCACTTCTAGTGAAACTGAGATTGATGAACCTGACGAGTTGCAAATGGTTTATTTTCAGGAAGAAGCAAAGGCATGTAATTGGAGACCACAAATTGAAGAATTGCCACACGATCAATTGAGTCTATACCTTCAAGTGTTCAACCACCAAAACTGATTTGAAGCCGTTACCAGTCAATCTCAAATACTCATTTTTGGGAGAAAATGAAACTTTTCCGGTAATAATCTCTTCCAAACTTAATGCACATCAAGAAGGTAAGTTATTACAACTCTGAAAATGCACAAAAATGCATTAGGATGGACCATAGCTGACATAAAAGGAATTAGTCCTTTGATTTGCACACACAGGATTTATTTGGAGGAAAATGCTAAACCATCTAGAGAAATGCAACGAAGACTTAATCCTAATATGAAAGAAGTAGTGAAAAATGAAGTCATTAAGCTTCTAGATAATGGAATCATTTATCCTATTTCTGACAGCAAATGGGTAAGTCCTACCCAAGTTGTACCCAAAAAGTCTGGAGTCACTGTGATAACAAATGAGAAAAATGAGTTAATTCCAACTCGGACTATTACTGGTTGGCGCATGTGCATTGACTATAGGAAACTTAATTCAATGACTAGAAAAGATCATTTCCCTTTACCTTTCATGGATCAAATCCTAGAAAGAGTTGCAGGTCATGAATTTTATTGTTTCCTAGATGGCTATTCAGGTTACAATCAAATTGAAATTGCATTGGAAGATCAAGAGAAGACTACTTTCACATGTCCATTTGGTACTTTTGCATATCGAAGAATGCCTTTTGGGTTATGTAATGCACCAGCCACGTTTCAAAGATGCATGCTTAGCATATTCAGTGATATGGTTGAACGTTTTCTTGAGATTTTTATGGATGATTTTTCTGTTTTTGGTGATTCATTTGATGATTGAACTAACTTGGAAAAGGTTTTGAAAGGTGTGAAGAGAAGAATCTTGTACTGAATTGGGAAAAATGTCACTTTATGGTAACAAACGGCATTGTACTTGGTCACATTGTTTCATCGAAAGGAATTGAGGTTGACAAATCTAAAATCGAGTTAATTGCCAACTTACCAACACCAAAATCTGTTAAAGATGTTAGATCATTCTTAGGACATGCTGGTTTTTACAGAAGGTTCATCAAAGATTTTAGTGTAATATCTAAACCATTGTGTAACCTTCTAACAAAGGAAATGTTTTTGAATGGACTGAACATGTGAAAAAGCCTTTGTTAAACTTAAAAGCTTGCTTACTTCTGCTCCTGTCATTCAACCTCCTGATTGGTCATTACCTTTTGAAATAATGTGTGACGCTAGTGATTATGCCGTGGGTGCTGTCTTGGGACAAAGAAAAGATAAGAAACCTTATGTGATTTACTATGCAAGTAAAACTTTAAATAGTGCTCAAATGAATTACACTACCACTGAAAAAGAATTACTTGCAGTAGTATTTGCATGTGACAAGTTCAGATCTTATCTTGTTGGCTCACCTGTTGTTGTTTTTAGTGATCATGCAGCATTGAAATATCTTCTCTCTAAGAAAGATTCTAAGGCTAGATTGGTGCGGTGGATTTTGTTACTTCAAGAATTTGATATCACAATCAAAGACAAGAAAGGCACCGAAAATGTTGTCGTGGAACATTTGTCAAGATTGACAACCGATTCGAGATCTGACATCACACCAATCGATGACTACTTTCCTGATGAATCTTTATTTTCTATCTCTACGATGCCTTGGTTTGCTAATATTGTTAATTTTCTTGTTTCAGGACAATTGCCATTGGTTTATACTATACTTGTTTGAAATACCGTTGGTGGATCCTCTAACCTTGACATTTGTCTTTATCATTGTTTAATCCTTACATTAATCTTCCATCTCAAAGTTCTCATTAATTTCTTCCTCCTCTTCTTTTTATTGTTGTTATTATTATTATTACTAATATTATTACTATTATTATTATTATTATTATTATTATTATTATGTACATTCTTGTTATATTTTATGTACGTTAAGTATGCTCTGTGTTTGATCAAGGATCCTGATATTGTTGGTCTTGCCTTGTTCATTCACATCATAAATCTGTTTATATTATATAATATATCTCTTTGATCTTTTCATAAACTCAGTATATAGGCTGGAAACCTGTGACCCGATCTTTTAGATCATTCTCAGGTATAACAACGCCACGTACTGAGTATATTATTATTATTATTATTATTACTATTATTATTATTATTAGTATTATTATTATTATTATTATTATTACTATTAATATTATTATTACTATTACTATTACTATTATTATTATTATTGTTGTTGTTATTTTTGTTATTATTGTTGTTGTTGTTGTCTTGTTATTTATAATTTATACAATTAACCTCTCAGTGGTTCAACTCCGATCTTGCCGGGTTATTTATTACTTCGACACTCCTGCACTTGGGAGAAGACATCAATCTTTTGGTCGTGTCATGGACTCATTGTAATAGATGACCTACCCAGGTGGAAAGAATGTGAAAAATGGTCTCACTATGATGGGTGACCTACCCAGATGGAAAGAATGTGAAATGCGGTCTCATTGTAATGGGTGACCTACCCAGATGAAAAAAATGTGAAAAACGGGTCTCATTATGATGGGTGACCTACCTAGAGAAAAAGAAAAGAGTGGTCTCATTGTAATGGGTGACCTACCCAAGTGGAAGAATGACATCATTGTAATGGGTGACCTACCTAGGTAAAACAAACATGGAGAATTGGTTGCGTTGTAATGGGTGACCTACCTAGAAAAATATTGATGATGGCTCAAAGGCGCACTCAAAAGGACGTAGGGTTAGACAACGCACTACCTGAGAAGTGAGGGCTCAAAGGCGCGCTCAAAAGGAGGTAGGCTTAGAAAACGCACTACCCGAGATGATGGCTCAAAGGCGCATAAAAAAGGAAGTGAGGGCTCAAAGGCGCACTCGGAATGAGGTAGGGTTAGAAAACACACTATCCAAAATGTGATGATGAAACACCGATCTGACAATGCTAAAAATAATGCATTATGATCAATATGCATTACGCGTACCTAAAAAATATAGGTCCCCATTTCTTCATGGTGTCATTCCTTTCTCAAAAGTTGAAGTGTTGGTAGTACACTTCGATGGCTTTTTTGCTCTTGCTTACTCGAGTCATCTCTTATGATCTTGACCCCTAGGAAAAACTTGATATCACCATACTTCTTTGTTCTCCGCCCTTTATCTCAAGGGTTGTCAATTTTGCCCGATATTTTTCTTAAGAAGGGAATCCTCGAGCCAGTCCTATCATGCATTTTTTTTATTATTGCCCCCTAGCTTGATCATGCCCCCAAGTGTTCAATTTGGAGTTAGGGATGAGGCTATGTGAAGGAAGGTTTGACAAGGAGTTTTTCCATGCAGAATTTTTGGAATTCCAAAGCCATTCCAGACACAGAAATCATTTTGACATCGATTCAAAGCAAACCCATTATGAAAAAATTCAAGTGATTCTTATGGAGAGGCTATCAGAAGTGATGAAAATTTTTTGTTTTGCTTTTGGTGAAAAATATGAAGTGACATTTGGATGGTCGAAATGGTTCAAGATTTAATATGAGAGTTTCAAAAGAGCCAGTCATGAAAGCATTCATTTTATTTGCATGAATAATTATTTGGTTCACATGAGAAAGCACTGTCTACCGATCCAGATTGCTTGCCTTTGATCAGAAAGGCCTTGATTAGGCATGTAAGTAGGCTTGGGCTATTGGTTATGAAGAAAAAAGATATTTACAAGCTCAAAAAGTGTTTAAGGGATTTGAAGACTAAGGATCACTTATGCTTGTTTCTCGACCTTTTGTCATTTGAATGTCTTTCAAAAATTGTTTATCGTGCCCCTAGTGATGGGCTTGGGCTCTTTCTCTTTGCTTTTGTTTTCTTCATATGGTTTTGAGCATCATCATATTGTTTTTTTATGCTAAAAACTTTTGGATCCTTTGGATTTTTCTTCATGCCCCCTAGCTTTGTTTGGGCACCTTTGATGATTGAGAATTTTCTTTTATGCCCCCTAGTATTGCTTGGGCACTTTCGATCATTGAGGTTTTCTCTATGTCATCGCACTTGCCCTTAGTGTGGGGTGTGATCCTAGCCAAGGTTATTTCCAAAAAATATTATCAGGCTCAAAAGGGGACTACAAAGGATATATTTTAGCCTTATGAAAATGATTATAAAAAATGGTCTTTCCTCATTTCAAACTCGTGCACTTAGGATCGGTAAGCCTTGCTTTCATGCGAGTATGAAACGTGATTTCTCATTATTCATTCAAATAAAACTCAGCTTTTGGAGTCACTTCATGGGTTTTTTTTTAAAAGGTTTTCTAGGTGTATGGTTACCTTTCTAAGGAATCATTTGAATTTCCAGAACTCGTTTGTTTTGGACAAACATCAACATGATTTATGTTTTTGTACTAAACTTCGAATTCCCAAAAATCCTTGTGAACATATACGATCATATGTAGTTTTGGAAGAAAAGGCAAACACACCCAAAGATTCTTGGTGTGATGGTTTCATGCTTAACGATTATGCTTAATGTGTTATTTGCATGAAACAACAACAAAAATGAAGGTATGTTATACGCACATGATCTTATTAACAATAAAGGCTCATTTGACAAAGAAACTATTGTGGAATTTTAAGCCAAGTTACCAACAAAAACTAGAATAGGTTGAAACAAAATCAAGAAGTTTTGCAGGCATGATCAAACAGAGGTAGTCTTTTTTTTTTTTGTAGAACAAGAATAGGCTCCATTATGCACCGGTAGTGCAATTCCCCTTCGGTCAGCCTTCCCACCAAAGCTTTTGCAGAAATACATGATTGTGTTGAGGCATCTTGACTATGTTTGCCCCGTATTTCTTCGAGCTGAGTCGTTGTTGGGTTTTGAACAAAGATGATTGGTCGATTAGAAGGAAACTTCCCTAGAGTTATTTTTCAGTGTTTGCTCGAGTAAGCTGGAGGCGAGTCACACATGTCTTCAGAAACTCCAACTCTTCTTGCAAATGGGCATTACAGCGAACACACTCTTCATCTTCCGTGTTTTTTCGTTCAAAGTCGGGTGTTGTAGACTCGTAGGGGACCTACTTTTCATTTCGGTGCATGCATGACAAATGTAAGAACATGTAATCTATATGATGAACTCGCCCTTCGAGGGGTGACAATATGGTCATAACTCTTGTATAATGGAACAAGAATCATGATTTTTGCCCAAACTCTAAAATGAGAATTTTTTGAGTGACGACCATTATGTCACCCACAAGTCTTGAGTTCAAGATGCTTCAAGAAGGGTTTGCCCTTATGCAAATAATGATAGCACATACATCCTAAGGACAAGTTCTATTCATTATGTGAACATGAGTAGGTTTTCTATCTGGTCTCAAAAGGGTCTCATATCTGCCTAGTGATGTTCTTCGTAAAGACAGTATGGGGGCGTTATAAGGAATAGTTAAGGCACGTATACCCACCATTACCAAGCAGGCACTCAGATATTTCTCGTTGTGTGTTTCTTGCTTTGATTGGTTCGTTAGAGTCGCCACCTAGTAATTTATTGAAGGCTACTAGGAAACTGGATGTAATGGTCTTGTCAGAGATTCGCGGGTAAGGGACTGGTTGTGGTCAGGGAAGGTATTAGCACCCCTAACGCACCCTACCTGAGGTAAGCTGCTACGTAGCTTTGACGTGTTAAAAAAGTTTTAAAATTTTTATCTTTTCATCGGATATCAGAAATACAACTTACGTATAAGTTAATAATTCTTGATCGTGATCCAATCAAAATATTAAATTCTTCTTTAATCTTTACAATGTTATCATAAATATATATATATATAAAAAAATAAAACAAATCTATAAAACAAATACAAACACACACATTCACTTTTACTATATTTTTGTTTCTTTTCTTTTCTTTTCCTTTTCTTTTTTTGCTTCTGTATACACTTCAAAATACAAATTATAAAAGCTGAAAACTAAAAAAATATTACATTAAACAATTTAAATATTAAAAAATAACCCAAAAAACTCTAGAAATTGCATGGAATGACTTCTACACTACAGCAATAGTGGTGGCGTGTTGCTCCACGTGCCGCTGCCACTGGAGGTGGCAGAACCAGTGGATCGGGGCCTTCTTCCTACACCGTCTGTGAAGGTCACCGTCACCTGCAACAAGGGAAACAACGCACAAACAATAGTTGATTTTAAGTTTTCTTTGGGTCTAGATCTGTTTTCGGGTCTTCTTCTCCGTTTCAGATCTGCTTCTCTCTACATATCGGTTCTTTTCCTTTGTTTTCTCATCCTTCTCTATTTTAGGTCAAATTCACCCATCTAGGAAGGGAAGGAAACCATTTTGATGTTTTGGTCATGCCAGCTTCTATGGCTAGAATCGACTTTAGGCACAAGGTACAACCGATACACATTAATATAAGAAATAACTTAGCTCATTGTTACTTAGTCGAAAGGGAAATAGATGGAAACCCTTGGTACTATGATATCAAGAATTTCATCCAAAACCAGGCATATCCCATGGGGCATCCACAATCGACAAGAAGACTTTGAGGAGGTTGGCAAGGGATTTCTGTCTTGATGGGGAAATTTTATGTAAGAAATCATCTAACGAGACTTTGTTGAGATGTTTGGAGGCAAAAAGTGGTGAAGTTTATGAAAAGAGATTTGATCTGTCGATATGGTCCACTAGAAAAGATTATATCTAATAATGCCCAGAACTTCAATGGGAAGATCACAATAGAACTCTACGCTAGATGGAAAATCAAGCATTCCAATTCCTCGCCATATAGGCCAAAGATGAATGGTGTGGTAGAAGTTGCTAACAAAAATGTCAAGAAGATGATATTCACCTACAAGGATTGACATGAGATGTTGCCATTGGCCCTTCACGCGTACTACACCACATTCCGAACCTCAATAGGAGCCACCCCGTATATGTTGGTATATGGAATAGAGGCGGTAATGCTTTTAGAAGTGGAAACCCCCTCATTAAGAGTATTGGTAGACTTTGAGTTTAGAAGAGGTGGAATGGGCAAAAGTTACATATAAATAGTTGAATCTGATAAGTGAAAAGAGGATAGCTGTAATCTGCCATCATCAACTATACTAAAGAAGAATGGCCAAATCATATGATAAGAAGGTCCGACCTCGAGTATTCCACGAAGAAGATCTTGCACTGAAGAAAATATTGCTTTTACTAGGAGAAGATTAGAGTAAATAGGCGCCAAACAATGAGGGCCCTTATGTTGTAAAGAAAGCGTTCTCGGGAAGAGCTTTCTTGTTATCTAGAATGGATGGAGAAGATCTAGTTAGACCTATGAATACTGACTCTATAAAGAAATACTATGCTTCCCGATCAATGAAATAAAGTTCGACCATGAATTCTCTCTGTAAATTTTTTTTTTCATAAAGCGCATGATCTTATAGCATTCAAAATCTTTTACTTAAAAGAACTGTTTTTATACATGACTAAGGAGATGACTCCATTGATTCTCAAAATGGACGGATCTAAACCAAATTTAAACCCGATAGGTATTGCATACCACACTAGGGGGCAAAAAGTGCACATAGGGGTCTATAGTGAACTAGAGCCCAAAATGGGTATCATCATAGAACTTCTGAAACACCTTTTATGAGAGTTGTCGCACCCCGAAAAAAATCAGCGCACGGCATCGGCTGGCGATTTTTATCGTTGTTGTGTTTGCTTTGAATTCGTACGTTGGAGTCGCCACCTAGTAATTGATTGCGGGCTACTAGGAAACCGGATGTACTGGTCTGGTCAGAGATTCGCGGGCAAGGGACCGGTTGTGGTTAGGGAAGGTATTAGCACCCCTAACGCACCCTACCTGAGGTAAGCTGCTTCGTGGCTTTGACGTGTTAAAGAAGTTTTAATAATTATCTTTTCATCGGAAATTAGAAATATCACTTACGTATAAGTTAATAATTCTTAACCGTGATCCGATCAAAATATTAAATTCTTCTTTAATCTATTTGCAATTTTATCATTAAAAAACTATATACAAATAAATAAAACAAAAATTCAAGCACACACATACACTTTCACTATTTTATTTTTGTCTTTTCTTTTACACTTATATTTACAAAATACAAATACAAATACAAATACAAATACAAATTAAAAATAAATAAATAAAAATTACATTAATTAATTTAAAAAATTACAAAATAGTCCCTAAGAACTCCAGAAATTGCAGGGAAGGACTTCTGCACCCGCATGAACAGTTCCGGCGCGTCTTCCCACCCGCCACCGCCACTGGTGGCGCGTGGGTTCACACGCCGCCTAGAAATTTAGGCGGCATGAGGGGGCTGCAATGGCTTCCTCCCCTTTTCAATCTCCTGCTGCCCGTCACCTGCAAAACAAACAACAACAAAATCGACAGTCGATTTTAATTTTGTTCTTTGTTTTTCAAAATCTGCTTCAGATCTGATTTTTGGGTCTTTCTTTCTTCTCCGATCTGCTCCTTCCTCTTCTTCTTTAGATCGTCTTCCATGTACTGGCGACGACTACTGGAGGCCGGAGCAGCGGGTGGCGCCGCTGGGGAAAGGAGCTGCTGCGGTTGGCTTCAGTGGGCGCTGGATTTCGTCTTCTTCTCCTCTGCTTCGGGTGGCAGATCGGTGGCTTAGGGGAGATGGGAGAACGGCTCTGTGGGGAGGAGCCGCTGCTGAGGGGAAGCCTTCGGTGCCGATAGGGGTGTTTCTTTTGATTTGTGAGGTGAGGATATCGGGGACGATGCAGAGGCGATGGGGGTTATTGCTGCTTATGCAGGGGAGATGCTGGAAACCCGAGATGGCAGGGAGAGAGAAGAGGGGGCGGCGCTGAAAAAGGTGGTGTTGTGGTCGGCTGAAGAGGTTCTGGCCCGGCGGTGAGATGGTGTGGGTTTGTGAAGGATATATTATCAACCGGCTGAGGGGGGGAGAAAATTCCAGCCGGTGAGTTGCTGTTTGGCCCGTGGGGAAAAATCAAATGCTAGGGGTCTTTGTTTCTCTGGTTTCGGCCGGGGAAGGAGGCTGAAATCCGGCTGGTTTGGGGTAAAAAAAATAAACGGGGAAGAGGGGAAGATGGTGGAATCAGCCGGGAGTGGGGAGAGGGTCAGATCCGGTGGTAAAAAAAAATTCAAAATCGGGGGGAGGCGGTTGTGTTTGGGTCAGCGGCTGCAGGAAAAAAAATCTTTTAGGTTTAGGGTTTTTTTGTTCTTATGTTGCCTCTCCCCTAATCACAAAATTGCCCCCCCCCTCCCTTTAAAAATCAGTTTAGCATGGTATTTATAGGAAAACTTTTGCTAGGTTTTTCAACTTGGTCCCTCAACTTCTTTCTTTTTGTAAATTTTGATTTTTCTTATTTTTTTGTATTTTTTGAAAACGAGCAATATCAACGTCGACTCAAATGCGGAAAATCAATGATTTTAAAAATGACGCGTGAAAAGTCGAATGCGTTTGAAAATATTTTAACAATTTAAATTCTTTTTTAGACAACGTTGAAAATGCTAAAATGACGAAAATATATTAAAAAAACATATTTTTTGGATTTTCTTTGTTTTTCTCAATTTTTTTTTGGATTTTTTGAAAATATATGAAAACATGGGTCAAAAATTGGGTAGCAACAAGAGTTGCTTAAAAAACAAAATATGATGATTGCATTGAAAGTTTTAGTTTTCATGAACAAACCCAAATTTTTTAGTTTTCCTTTAAAAAATATTTTCTCAAAAAATGGAAAAGGCAATTAAAACATCGGCAAAAGTATAATACAAAGCAACGTCCAATGGAGTAAGAAATGGCCCCATAAGAAACTAGAGATCTCTTCACCAAGCATAAAAAGGATAGGAAATATAGCGTGTGGAGCATATTCCAGTTCAAGAGGATAGGTCGGGTAAACAAATGGAAACAGGAACTCGAAGAAGTCTACTATAAAAAGGGGGGACCTACATTTCCAAGATAGTTAACAAAAACATGCATGCTATATTGTCATAACACTAACTTGGCAGGAAAGGTGTAATGAAAGCCTAATTAGTTCCAAGTTTTTTGGGAACTGCTAAGAGACAGAATCTCAGGTCAACGAAACTATGGAAAATTATAAGAATTGTGAACCAACATTGCTTCATTCCTCGAGGTATGATGTTTTCTTTAAGAATTTTAAGAGGGGTAGGTCACCCATAAGAATGAGACCACTCTTCCCCTTTCCACTTGGGTAGGTCACCCATCATAATGAGACCATCATTTTTTCTAGGTAGGTCACCCATTAGAATAAGACCATTCTCCATTTTTTTTTTACCTGGGTAGGTCACCCATTATAATGAGGCCATTCTTCCCTCTGGGTAGGTCACCCATAAGAATGAGACCACTCTTCCCCTTTTCTATTTGGGTAGGTCACCCATTATAATGAGACCATTCTTCCCTCTAGGTAGGTCACCCATTATAATGAGACCACTCTTCCTCCTTTCCATTTGGGTAGGTCACCCATCACAATGAGACCATTTTTTTTTGGGTATGTCACCCATTAGAATGAGACCATTCTCCATCTTTTTTTTTTTTACATGGGTAGGTCACCCATTATAATGAGGCCATTCTTCGCCCTGGGTAGGTCACCCATAAGAATGAGACCACTCTTCCCTTCTCTCCACTTAGGTAGGTCACCCATTATAATGAGACCATCTTGCATTTGGGTAGGTCACTCGTCAGAATGAGACCATCTTACATTTGGGTAGGTCACCCATGATAATGAGACCATCTTTCATTTTGGATAGGTCACCCGTCATAATAAGACCACACACACATTTTTGTATTGGTTTTGAATTAAAGGAGATTGCCAGATGGGATCTCAGGTTAACCCAACCACACACAGAATTTAGCTTTGGTTAAAGGGAATAGCCAAATGGGATTTTAGGTTAACCGAGCTACACACCAACTTTGCTTCGAATTAAAGGAGATCGCCAGATGAGATCTCAGGTTAACCCAACCACACACATAGTTTAGCTTTGGTTAAAGGAAATCGCCACATGGGATTTCAGGTTGACTGAGCTACACACCGACTTTGCTTCGAGTTTAAAGAGATCGCCAGATGGGATCTTAGTTTACTCAATCAAAGGGGCAGGTCGCCTGTTGAAAATAGACCAGTGTGAGTATATGGGCAGGTCGGCCCTGAAAATAGACCAGGTTGAGTGTGTGTGGGCAGGTCGCCTGTGAAAATGGACCAATTTTCTTTTAAAAAGTGAAGTCCTTAGATGAGTGGATCACTCAGCCAGTAAGGAAGAATTTTTTTCTTTACAAGCTTACTATGCAAAACATTGAGGAGTTTTGCTTCGTACGCATTGTAAAGAGGGGGCATCTGTTGCTACCCAATTTTGACCAATATTTTGATAAAAGTTTTTAAAAAATAAAAAATAAAAAAAGTAAAAATAAAACAAAACAAAAAAAATAAATATTTACATGTGACGAGAACATAGAGCATCAGGGTTAAGGAAGCAATATGTTAAGGAGATAATTACTGAATCATATATAATTACTGCAATATTATAGATATATGATTTGATGTGTGCTGGTTATGGAAAATAATCATTGTAATAAAAAATACCATATATATAGGATTTGTTGGTGTTGGTTATAGAAGACAATCTCTGCAATAATTATTGCAATATTTCTTTAAATATAACGTGTAGAGATTTCTATATGAATGAACATCCAGCCATATGCACAAGGAGAGAAAAATTTATAGGGGGCAAAGAGACAAACAAAAATCGAGGGAAACACAGAAAAACCCTAACCCTATTTCTCTAGCAAAGAAGCCGTAGCCCCTTCTCATCTTTTAAAAAATAAAAACAACGATGCAGCCCCTCCCTTTGAGAAAAACTAAGGATCTCTCTCTGGCCATACACTGTCCCCTCTCCCTTTCACCAGAACCCCCATTCCCCTCTCAGCTGTTCCACCATCGCCATCTCTCCTCCAAAACGCAGCAACTCCCCTCTCTGTCGGTTCCCCCACCTTCTTCTTCCCTCACAGCCTCCAACAGCCTTCACCAGACCGATCCTCTCCTTCCTTCTTTTGGCTTCTCCCCGTCACCACCAGATCCTCCCCCACGGTCCAGCAACTCCTCTTAAGACAAGCCAAAACCGTGAGCCATAAAAGCGTCAGGAGTTTTTGCTTCACATTCCAAACAGACAGCTCTTCTTTGAGTCCTGCACCAGTACGCAACTGTCTCCAGCTTCAACAGCAACGTCGTCTTCAGCTCCAGCAGCCATCGCTAACTCGCAGCTCTTCAATCACCAGGAGCAGGTACTAGCTGTAGCAGCAATCCAGGATGGCGACCAGTCTCATCTCTGCACCAGCAACTCATCCCAATCGTCTATATCTCTTCTTCATCACCAGCAGTAGCTGTGTTTTCTTCTCTGCACTAGGAGCAAGAACCAACAGGGGCGCGGTCATCACCAGTTGCAATTCCTCAGCCGCAGTGATGGAACTGGTGGAAGCCACACCTTTCCTCAGCCGCAGTAGCAGAATCAGCAGAAGCACTCCTTCCCTTCCAGCAACACGAGAAACAGAGGAGAAATATCGACCAGCCAGCAGGCCACCATTTCCTGTTTCGTCTGCAACCGCGCCTAAAACTAGCAGCTACAACAGCTGGCAAACCTTGCTCCACCGTGAACTGCAAGCAGGGGTGTCCTTCGTGAGCAGCAACCAGTCGTCTTCCTCCACTTCGCCTCCAACTGCTGCCTCCCCAGGTAAGTCTTTCTTTCCCTGTTCTGTTTTTGCATTTTACGTAAATGATTTGGGCACTGTGCGAAGGTAAATTAATTACCTTCGCATTGTGCAGTGCATGCGTGAGTAATTCACGCATGCAATCTGCAATAGTGCCCAGCCGGGTCACTGGTTTGGGCCAGTGATCCGGCTAGGCTTGCTAGGTTCAGCCCAGCCACATGGGCCGAGCTGGACCTAGCCCAAAAAAAAAAGTAATATCGTTGGCTTTCTCGTGTATTTAGTTTATGGTTTTGTTTTTTTTTTTTTATATTGTGGAAAAAGAAATCTGGTATTAAAATACCCGGTTTTTCCATGAAATGTTGCAAATATATATATATATATATAATTGTTTTCTTTTGTGTTGCATACGACCAATATCCTAACATATTCTGAATTTCCCTTTTTTATATATCAAAACAAATATTTGAAGTTTTAAAAATGTGTTTTCGCATGGATTTTCTTAAACACAAAATTATTTTCTTGCATTTTTGGATTTTACAACATGTTTGTAAAACTCCAAAGGGTGTTGGCCAACATTCCAAAAAATATAAAAATTTTATTTTGGGGAGAAATCATCTATTATTCACCATTAATGTTTGGATAAAGAAGTCCTAAAGGGGATGAATATTCAAAATATTATTGGGAATAACTTGTTATTATTCACTGTTAATATTTGGATAAAGAAGCCCTCAGTGGTAAATATCCTAAATAATTTTCTAGAAGTAATAAGTCACCACACATCTTTGAAAGAAGTCTTGATTATAATCAAGGACACTTCAATTTTTGACTCCACGGTTTACGAGCCGTGAGAGTATGAAACACCAAGGTAAAAATAGGATTTTAAAGCGCCCTGAATTTCCTTAGATTTCTTATTTTTGTCCCTCTTCCTTGAGATTTACGAGTCGCAAACTCTTGAAATACTAAGGGAAAAATGAGCTTTTAAAGCACATGGAATCTCCTTGGATTTCTATCTTAATAAATTTAGTTTGAATCAAACCTATGAAAACTAATGGGATTAGAAAACACCAACACTATAGCAATTATAAGGCAAACCAAACACCAAGCAGCTTACCTTAGGTAGAGCGTACTAGGGGTGCTGATATCTTCCCTTTACACAACTAGTCCCTTGCCTTAGAATCTCTAAAAGACCAGTTAGGTTTTCTAGTGACCAAAATACTAGGTGGCGACTCCAAAAAACCAAATCAAGCAAAAACAAACAAAAAAATCACCATCGGACGCCGTGCGGGGGATGTTCGACACCAAATACGCCTTACCTAAGGTAAGCTGCATTGTTTGATTGTCTGATAAAAAAGCTAAGATGTTATCCTATTCTAATTGTTGGTCTGTTTATGGTTCAAAAAAATTCCTCAACAAGGAGGTCCTTATCTTATCGGGTAATATCGTAACCGTTCTACTGTCTATATATATATAACTATATTTTTAATATCAGGAAAACATTTTACGTATAAACTCATAATCCCAAATAATAAAAGAAGACAAAAGGATGATTTTAGAATTTTTGAAACATTGGCCTAGTTCTCGTGGTTCTAACTGTAAAACCTCTAGGTGAAAAATCATAAATTGACTAGTTTTAGGTAAAACAAAATAATTCCTAACTCTTGATTGGGTGATCAGAAAATTCTGAAAATTTGTGTGGAGCGTTCTAATATCATGCCTTATATTGGGTTAAAATTTTAGAATTTTTAGAGAAATTCGGAAATTTGACGAAAAATCATAAATTGACTAGTTTTAGGTAAAACAAAATAATTCGTAACTCTTGATTGGGTGATCAGAAAATTCTGAAAATTTTCATGGAGTGTTCTAATATCATGCCTTAGCTTGTTTTAAAATTTCAGAATTTTTAGAGAAATTCGGAAATTTGACGAAAAATCACAATTCGACTAGTTTTACGTTATTGGACGTAATGTTTAATCCGACCATCGGATTGAGCCGAAATTTTATGAGGAACCTTAAAATATATTGAATAAAACCTGGTTAAAATTTTAAGATGAATGGAGCTCGGTAGTGCTAGCAAAAAAAATAAGGACCGTCAAATAGAGGCAAAAATACTCATTAGGGGTAGAATAGTTATTTGCCATTGAAAAGAAAATATATAAGCCCTCCTTCTCTTTTATTAACTGCCGAATGGGCAGAAACAAAAAGATGAAAAGAAAACAGAGCATAACGTGAGAGATAGAGAGAAAAGTAAGGAAAAACAATAAGGAAATTGAGAGAATAACTTTATAAACTTGCAAGTTAAACCTATAAAACACTAAATCAAGTGAAGGAAGGAGGATTTGAGAAGGGGAATTCAGCTAACCTTGGAAGAGAAGAGAAATTGGAAGAAAAACAATAGGTAAGCATGAGAAGTTTGGATTTAATGTTGATTTAGATGTTTTTCCTAAGCTTATTTGATTAAATTAGGAAGTAATTTCATGGAACTTTACCTTAGTTTCCCTTAAATTCTAGATTATTGAACTTAGGGTTCTTATGTGAATTTGGGGGAATTAGGAGGGGAAGGGAAAATGATGAAATTGAAGAGGAATAGAATGAAAACAAGTTGAAATAACAGTAAATGAAGAAGATTTGGGGGAGGAAAAAGAAACATCACATTCGGCCAATGAAGGAAAAAAATAAAAATGGGAGAATGAGTTTTGATGTTAATGTTTAGAAAAAAAACCATGTTTAATCATGATAAATGAAAATGTAAGAAAGACTAAATGAAGAGATAGCATTTAAGTTGAGAAATAATAATAATAATAATATAATAATATGTAAATTCAAATTAAAAGAGAAATACTTAGTAAAAGAAAATATGAAGACAAGATGCCTAGATTGTGTTTGAATATAGTATTTAAATAAAATAAATAATATGATGTGAGGGTATAAAGAATAGAAGAATTATTTGATGGAGGATTATGAACATAGAGAAACAAAGAAGTAACTTGAGTAAATATGAGGTTGTATGTAAAATAATGATGTTATAGAGAATGAATTTTTATTAGAACAAATTACAAATAAAATTATGTGCTTTATGTTTCATAAAAAAATTGATGGACTAATGATATTAATGATTGATTGATTCAGGAGCTGTGTCTGGAGCTGGTTATCAGACAGGAGGAGCTGGGTCATCCCGAACAGAAGGTAGGTGAATTCGTCACCTTTTTTGTAATTTTTAGTTTTCCTAATTATCTATGTTGCTTATTTAATTGTATTAAATGAATGGAGCAAATGAATATTTGAGTTATGATTATGTGAAATTACCGGTTTTATTGGTTAACAAGAGGTAAACGGATATGGGGTAATTTGTATGGAATTACCGGATTGTTTGACTAATACAAGAGATTAGCCGGATGCTAGGTAATTCGAATGGAATTACCGGATTGATTGGCTAACAAAAGAGGATTAGCCGGATACTGGGTGATTTCATATGGAATTACCGGATTGATTTGCTAATCGAAATGGTTAGTCGGATTTTTGGGTAATAATAGAATTACCGGGTTTATTGGTTAACAAAGAGGTTAACTGGATAAGGAGTAATTCATATGGAATTACCGGATTGATTGGCTAACAAAAAGAGGTTAGCTGGATGATAGGTAATTCAAATGGAATTACTGGTCTATTGGTAACGAGGAAGGAAAAAAATGTTTTTGGGTATCTATATGGAAGTGTTAGATTATTTGGTAATTAAGAGAATTAGTTGGATTTTTAAGTCCTAAAAAGATTATGTAAATTATAGGAGTAAGTTAGATTGAAGTATAAGTACTAAAATTTCAAAGGTTAAGAGTAATTATTTAATATTAGATTAATATAATGAGAAAGTTAATTAATATGGTTGTTGTTGAAACAGGTATGCCACGAGGTGATGCAGATCGTTAGATGTAGGAATTCTCCTGTTTATGAATTACCATTTTGGAATGTAATATTCATGTCTTTACTTTCAATGTAAATCCTTTTGTGATGCAAAAATCAAGTAAAAGGTGTAATAGGTAGTGAATGTATTACATATATGTATAGTTATTAGTATGATCAAATCATTTTCAAAATGATAAGATAAGATTTATTATAAACATAATATGACTCTTAATCTTAATGCTGTATTTATGTAGTTAGCTAGCATTTATTATGTTTGTGATGAATTTGTTTATCCTTTGGGTTGCTTTGGGAGTACATTTATGTTGATTATTAATTGATAAGTATAAGTATTGCGTTATTGTTTGATGATTGGATCAAGATCGAATTCATAATGATATATATTAGAAGTGTTGTCGATAACTTGGTACCAACAAAAACAGAGGAAACTCTGCCGAAATTTTCAAAAAAAAAAAAAATCCCATAAATTTAGACATATTACCCAATACTTGACATTGATAAATAAATGTTTGGAGATTTCATGACATTATGATTTGAGACTGTTACACTAACAAACTTGTTGTTAAAGCCAAAGTGCATGCTAATACATATATTTTTTGAAATTTCTTTTGTTGCATGAAAATATGATGTGATGATTTTTTTTTTCTTTATTTTGGAGAGACTAGGCCGTATGCATGAAAACAAAACATTTTTTTTATGTCTTGACTAAAACCGGGTATTTTAATACTAGATTTATATCTTTACGGTATAAAAATACAAGCCGATATTAAGCAATAAAAATATGCAGGAAAATCAACAATATTTTTTTAAGGATTTTTCAGAATTTTTGAAAACAAAACATTTTTTATTTTATAGTTTTTATTTATGTTTTGACGAAAACCGGGTATTTTAATATTGGATTTGTATCTTTACGGTATAAAAATACAAACCAATATTAAGCAATTGTGATAAAAATATGCAGGAAAATCGAAAAACGTTTTTAGGATTTTTTATTATTATTATTTTATATATATCTATATATATAAATCATATAAAAACATTATAATATATAATATATAATATTAAGTGGGCTGGGCCGGCCCAACTAACTGGGTCGGACTCAGCCCCAAAAAAGGGTTGGGCCGATCTCGGCCTAAAAGGGGATTGGGCCGATCTCGGCCCAACAAAATCTCTCTTTTCATGGTTGGGCCAAAATTAGCCTGGCCCAAAAACAATATGGCTGGGCCAGAATCAACTTGGCCCAGCCACATAACTGACGGGGGGAATTATTCCCCCCCCCCATCCTCCTGCATGCAGAACAAATTCTGCATGTAGGAGGAAAAGGAGGCAATGCGTTGCTGGTCTGGCTGCTCCGCTGGCGGTGCTGCGGTGGAGGCCGGTGGCGGCGTCGTGGCTCACGGACGGCGACTCCAAGCGGCGGTGCTGTTGTTTCAAACGGCGGAGAGAGAGATTCCTCCTCTTCCCTTCTCCTCCGTTTCCTTTCCTCTTCTTTTGTTTTTTAGTGGTTTTCCTTTATCCTCCCGGTTTGTTTTCAAGTTTCCTACCCCGTTTCAAGCTTTTCCTTCCTCCCCGTTTGGTTTTCTTAATGGTTCTCTTTAGTTTGTTCGGTTCCTTCTCTCTCTTCTGTTTGTTTTTAATTTCTCTCTGGTTCCTCCCTTTTGGTTCCTCCTCTCGGTTCGTTCTCCTCCCTCTCGTGTGCTGGCGTTGGGGGTATTTATAGGAAAAAAAGGAGTGGGGGCGTCCTTATTGCCACCCTATAGCAGCGCATGGGGAGCAGGGCTGCCTGCCCTGCCACAGCGCCAGGTTGGCTGGCTAGTGGGCGTGGCTGGCAGGGCGCGGCTCCCTCGGTTTCTCATCATGAAAGTGCGTGGGGGGTCGGGTTTTGGTAGGGCACGCGGCTGGCAGGGCTTAATGAAGAAAGAAGAAGAAGAAAAATCTGCCTTCCCCTGCTGCACGTCCAGGGGAAGGAGAAAGGGGAACATTGTCGTTTAAAACGACACTGTTCTACTCTTTTTTTTTTCTTTCAACATGAAATGACGTCGTTTTTTCATTTCAATTGCATCTTTAAAAACTTCAATCGCCGCCCTTATAGTTGGCCGCCTTTTCCACTTTGGTCCTTGGCCTCTTATTTATGCAATTTGACCCTTAATTGATCAATAAACTTCTAATTTCTTCAATTTGGCCCCTGATTTTGTTATTTACAACCCCTATATTTACGCCCCTTTTCCAATTTGGTCCTTGGTTTCGACTTTCCTCAATTAAGTCCCTAATTGCCCATTAAACTTTAATATTTATGCAATTAAGCCCCTTATTTGACCAAATCAACTCTTAAAAAATATAATTTGACCCCAGAACTTTGATTGTTTTCAATTAAAACCCAAATTGACTTAAAAATCCATTTTTCTTGCAATCAAACACTCTATAAATTCAATTAAACCTTTAATAAAATCCAATTAAGTCCATAAACATCCAATTTTGGACTTTTCTTCTCAAATTTAAATTTTCTTTTCCAACAGGGCTCTCATCATTTAATATTATACTGTCAAAATTTCAATATTTGTATTTTTAACCTCCTTAACCAATTTTTCTGACCATTTTCTGAGCGCTCCCGCCGACTATATATTTATTTTATTATTATTATGATTTTATTATTTATTTTATTTTATTATTTATTATTATTATTATTTTTATTATTATATTTTTATTTTTATTTTTGTGTGGGGATCCAAAAATGGGTTACAACAATTATAAATGTTACTTTTGAGTCAGGCGTTATAGCCACACCCAAGACTCTTGGGTATAGATTCGCAAAAAGACTTAACACTTTTAGATCTTAGCTTTTTTTATATTTTTTATACGAAAAAAATAACCCGCGACATCACGCAAGTCATGTAACTAGTTATCTAGTAAATAATGACATAGGATGTACCCTAGAAAATTTTCCCCATTCAATTTTGATCTTTGTGCTTGATTTTTGTCAAATTTTGATTGGAAGCTAAATATTATATGAGGTGTCCATTCCCATACCTATCTTTAGCATGGACTTAGATACCTTGGCTGGCTTTATTCCTCACTTGTGTATATTTTGCTTACTTCCTTTATCTTTTCAGAACCTCGACTATTATAAATAAATAAAAAATTGAGAATTCTCCTACACAATTCGTCCGTGAAGATCCAGATAAGGCTGAAATCCCCAATGATTCGCAGTCTGTCTAATTGTTGAAGTCCTAAATCACAGCAATGTATATGACATAGTAACTTTTTTTTCACTATACAAAGATTGTCACTTCCGTTTAAGTTTCTCAAAGCACTGATTTGTGGTCCAAATTTGTATCTAACAACTTTAGATGAAATTAGCATATAGTGTGTAGACTTCAGACACTTACACGCGTAGTTTGTGCTTATTCCAGGGCTTGAGTTTCCATGTTTGACTCTTAGACGAACGTTTCAGTTATTCATGCATATATAATTATCAACCTTCAATTAATAAGTGGAAGACAATATCGGCTCTAGCAAGCTATAGACAAATATCCTTGTTAAGATCATAATTAACGTTACAAATATTTTAACTCAAAGGCAATAGATAAATCAACATCTTAACTCAAAAGTTATAAACAAATATCTTTATCATTATCATTATCATTATCATTATCATTATCATTATTATTAAAAAAAAATCATGATTAATTAATTATTAAATTATGATGTAATACCAGAGAACTATTTTAATTAAAAGTTCTAGATTCACTATAAAACAACTGGCGAAAACTAACCGAATAACCAAAGGAAATTTTTTGTCAGTAATTTTTACTGGCGGAAATAATTTCGTCTCTACTTCTGTCGGTATATACCGACAAACAATCCCCATCGGTGATACAGTCAGTATATACTGATGGAATACGTCCGTTGGTATATACTGACCGTATCACCGACGAATTATATAGTTTTTTTGAAAAGTTGCAATGATGTGATGACATTGATTTTTTTCAGACGATTTTACCGACGAAATGACTGAGGGATTCAAACTGCAATCTTCGTACAATGACGTGACATAGTCACTGGCGGACCCACTGACAGGTATACCGACGAAACGTGCCTGTCCGTGATTCCATCAGTAAAAGCTAATATATACTACTCTGCCGACACTCTTTTCCTCTATTTCCCCTTCTTCTCTCCTTTTTTCTTTCCCATCTCAACTCTGCTCATAATTATAATTAAGATCATAATTATCGTTAAAAATATTTTAACTTAAAAGCAATAGATAAATCAACATCTTGATTCAAAAGTTATAAATAAATATTTTTATCACGATCATTATCATTATCATTAAAAAAATATATTGCAATTCAGAAATTCAAGTTATTATTAGATGAAGTTCAAACTGTTTTATATTAATTTCTAATCACATCCTCTCATATAAAAACATTTGCTCCCTAAATTTTCATTAATATCTTATACTTAATTCATTTTATTAATTGGAAAGAATTGTGATATAATACAAAAGAACTATTTTAATTAAAAGTTCTAGATTATTAAATAAAGTTTTGAAAATAATTGAATGTTAGTTTCTAGCAAACATGGATATGGATGAAGCTAAATCAATTCAAAAGAAAGAGAAAATCATCATGATGAAGCAAAACTAGCTCTCAAAGATTCCCCATGCATGCACGAGTTAAATACCAAGAGGACATGGTTAATAAATCACGCATGTATAATTAACGAGGCCGGTGATGCCATCACTGTGTTAACAGCAAAAGTAATCAATCATACACAGAAATTCTCTAAGAAAAACTAAGATGATTTTCATTAGAAGAACCGACACTTGAAATAACTCCTAAAGTGAAGAATGAATCATATATTTTATCCTTTTAGTTGTGATATTTTGTTCGATAATCAAAGTGATGAGAGAATTTTTTTTTTTCTTTTTGATAATGGGTGGAGAGGGGCATGCATTCTTTCTGTTTCGTATCTGCTAAAGATAGGCTGCTAGGTCATGCAGTAAAGGCAAAGGGTATAAAATATGTTCCTCTCCCTTTCACTTTATCTATATATATATATCTTTTGTACAGGAAGGAATATATAAGAGAATGCAGCAATTTGTACACAGGGACCTGTACCTCACCAACCCAAAGACCTAATATGTGAATGTGATGCCACGATCCGTCCTCGCTTGCATATATTTTGCTTTCTACTTTATCTTGGGTGCATAAAGTTGACATTCTTTTTCCACTCGCCACCAACACTCAAGGTTTTATCCTCTCTCTCTCTCTCTCTCACGTTAGCTGTATATGCTGGCCAAGTGTATGTACGTATGCAATAATGCATGTGCATAAATATGCATCATCTTGTGTATAATGATCGATCTTCCATTTCTTCTAAATAAATTAGTAAAATTTTGTTTAATCGAGATGGATCAATCCTGTGTTTTACATGAATAATTTATAATCTTTGGGTTGGATTGAAAAAAATATATTGGTTATATATACTCTACAAAGAGATCAGAGAACCCATAGAAGTTTCACTTCTTTCTATCTTTAGTTGATAGGAGATAACATCATTTGAATGTTCTCGAGCTAAAATCTTGTGGTTTTGATTTTTGAAGTTCATCGAACAGCTCAAGTTGGACGGGCTAGCTGTAGATCTCCCACTGAGAGAGGAATCTAGGGGTGGCCAAGGGTGGGCTGATGCCCTCAAGTTTGAAAAGTTAATTTTAAAATCACCATTGAAACTATACAATTTTGAGGGTATTATATATTATGAAATGGCCCTCCCAACAGTAAGACTATACACTTTGGCCTCTTCAATTTATAAACATTTTGGATTCGTCCCTCCTCCTACTCCTGATCAGTGGTAAAAGAATTAATATAAAGATAGTATATGAGCCATGCATGCGTGGATATGCCAGCTAATTTTCTGTCTAAGTAACCCTACAATCTGAAGGCATTTTTGGGTCTGGCCCTTGGCTACTGACCTGAATTGAGCCGGTTATGGTGGATATGTATATAACTTTATTATATTTTAATCACAAAAAAAAAACTCTTAGGTTATAAAGACCTGGCAACGCCTTTGGCTTGAAAATTTAGTGTCATCATGAAGAGAATATATATATATATATATATATATATCTTGTAGTCAAGTAGTTGATTACACGTGGTATTATTATATTAATGAATTTAGAGTAAATATAAAATTAATGTGACAAAAATATCTTGTAAAGAAATTATAAAGTTGTTATAATTATGAGATTCTCATTACATCAAATTAAAGCATTGTTTCTAAAATAATCTTAGTTGATACTTTGTTAAATACTGGATATTTATTAGAGCCATAAAGATCGGTACATATTATTATAACTATTGTGTAGATATTGTTTGTCATAAGATATATATACTGAACTAACCCACATGAGAATTTTATATGAAAAGATCATACAGGTATATGGAAAGACTCATGTGATGGTTGTATTAGTGATCTTTAGACTTGAGATCATTAAGTCATCTTATATAGAGAATGTTTTGTTTTGATTATATTACATGTTATCTTAATCGAGGTAATGAAATGACAAATATTTGGTATAAAATGAACTATATGGAGGTACTTAAATGATTAAGAGAGAATTCATCACCCCAGGAGAATTAGAGAAAGTGTTCCATCTATTCTCAAATAGTATTGACATCTGAGAAGTCCTTGGCCAAGGTGGAATGGAATTTGAAAATAATTTCAAATCTTATTCAAACAATCAATGACTATTATGTAGAGAAACAACATGATTTAACATAACAGACATACTCTATATTTTAATATTAAATCAGAACATTATTAATGAAAGAAGGATATTAATTATATTTAGAAATCGGTCACTAAAAAGTTAAGTTAAACTACCAATGACTTTTCTAATATTTTAGAGATCATGACATGTTACTAGACGATGCACCTGATCTTCACTAAACAATTTAATTAAACTTAAGTGTTTTCTATACATACAGATCTCTCTCTCTCTCTGTATATAAATACTATTGAAGAAAATAATTCAAATGAAAAAATAATATAAAAAGAAATAAAAAAGAAAGGATGGTATTGAGGGCCTCTCGGCATTCGTCTTATCTTTTCGTGAACAGTCACTGTAATTGGCAAAAAAAAGTATGTGCCGGAAAGCGAGGGGAGGCTTAGCTCATTAGCACCCAGAAAAGAAAGAAAAGGATTTCTTCCATGTCTAGAAGTTTCCGTCAAGCTAGAAATTGTGGTTGATGCATGTTCTACTACTATTCTTGATAAATTTTCATTGCACAGCCATCCAAATTTAGTTTGTTAATTAGGAATTGCGAGCATTAAATGGAGAAGTGATGAGCAAAGATCATGAAAGTTGTTCTACCTACTTATAAGCTGGAGCACAAATCTATTTATGACAGATAAAATCATGAAAAATATATTACAGGGACCAAAAAAGTTATTATATGCTAGTTCTAGCTTTCTAATTCAGCATGGTTGAGTTGAAAACCCCACCAAACGAAAACAAAATTATTTAGTTTCATTTGTGACAATAAAAAGAAAAGAAGTGAAAGTTTGATTGAAATTTTTAGAACATCTTGATACCCCTTTTTTTTTTTTCCATGTACGCAGAGCGTTTGATTGAATATGTTTTATGATCCTATTTATTAACCCGGTGCATGTAATGTATTTTGTGCTGTGTAAATAAATACACTCTAAATATAGAATCAATGTAAAATTTCTACAAGGAAGATAGATTTAATGTTTAATGTTACTAATCATGCTAGTTCTTTCTCTAACCTTCTTCTCCATCACTTACCTATCCATTCATGATGAATTGGATGCGAATCTTAACACAATCAGAGAAAGGTCCCAAATGGATAAATACAACTTCTTTCTACAACTCAGCACATATGCCTCCATGCAAAGGAAATTGATCAAAATGCACTTTAATACATAGATCATCAAACTTTGGATAGAAGTTACAGAACAATTTGCATGTGTAAGATTACTTAT
The DNA here is from genome assembly GCA_964019445.1 of Populus tremula. Lineage (NCBI taxonomy): Eukaryota > Viridiplantae > Streptophyta > Magnoliopsida > Malpighiales > Salicaceae > Populus > Populus tremula. Next base: position 73,162 of record CAXHTJ010000955.1, read on the forward strand.
TGTCATTATTTTGATAATGTGAAACAGCCGTACAGAGGACACGTCTCTATTTTCCGTATGAAAGATTCTTCATCTATATCTTGCAATTACTTTCCTTGTGGTGTCACACTTCTATTTGTGTCATGTATCAATCGATCAGTGATTTTAGAAACCGTCCGAAATATCTAGAAGAACATTCTTCTTTTGCTTCGCAATCAAATCTTTTTCTCTTTGCTACCATTGCCAATCAACCCAAAACCTTCAAATTTAACCCTATATATACGAGTCTCATGATATCAAGCACCCCATAACAAAAAAATTTAACTGCCCATCACAATATTCCTTACTAGCTAGCTACATCGTTTGTTTCTCTCCTGCTCGATCGGTTTTGAGACTTCTAGCTAGCTTGTAATTAAACTCTTTGAGTCATTGGCATTTGTTTCTTGCTCGTTGGTTTGGAAATGGAGAGGGTGACAAATTTGGCATCCGAGAGACCAGTTGTGATCTTCAGCAAGAGCACTTGCTGTATGTGCCACACCATCAAGACTCTCTTCAATGAGTTTGGGGTGAACGTGGCTGTCCATGAGCTTGATGAGATGCCTAGAGGAAGGGAAATTGAGCAAGCACTCTCAAGGTTTGGATGCCCAACATTGCCGGCCGTGTTCATTGGAGGTGAACTTGTGGGTGGAGCCAATGAGGTGATGAGCCTTCACCTTAATCGTTCCTTAATCCCAATGCTTAAACGTGCTGGCGCGTTATGGGTTTGATCCATCGATGAGCTAGCTTAGCTACGCATCAGGCACTAACCAAATAAATTATGAAACATGTTCTGGTTACTCAACATACATGGATGCTCATGCATGGATATATCTATATATAAAATAGCTTGCAATAATGTTATAAATCATACTATAGGTGTCGGATGTGTAATTAAGTATATTGAGTATTAGCTACTATATGTAGTTTGTGCTGAGAGCTAGTTTACGTACTTCTACTCCTTTTTGTAATGCAATGCTACTATTATATATGTGCTTTTTGGCTAATAAAATCGCAGTTTGCATAAATTTAAAGATATGAATGCCTTTTGTTCTAAATTTTTTTCTTCTTTTTTTGATGAATGTGATCAACATTATTAATAAAAATATTTAAATGAGGCCTTGGCCATATGTATAAGACCAATACGGCCAGAGGAAGAAGAACAAACATCAAGGAACTGATACTAAAATTAATTTCCAGCAGCAGAAACCAAGACATTCAAATGCCAGCAAAAGAACTAGATATTGATCCTGTTAATTTACCTACGCTAAATTTTACATGAATTAATCTTAACGCAATTAATGATGGAGTAATTAATGAGAACCATTCCGTCGCTAATATCCTGCATTCTTGTATTGAGCGGGTGAAATGACCTAGCAAACTAGTTTTTTTTTAGCTAGACCTTGAGGGCTTCATCGTTATAAAGCTAAGAGTCTGATGTAGAAATAATGGGCCTTAGAATTCAAGAAAAGGTTCAAATCAAGCCTCTAATATTTCATGAATGAAAGAATATAGTTGGAATGATCAAATATCACAATAAATCAAATTAGAAACGAAATCTAAGTTGTAGTAGAGTCTAAATTACAACAGAGTTGTGAAAACATAATAATTAATTTTCAACACAAATTCTGAGGGATTTAACCAATTTTAATGATTAGATAAAGAAAAAGGAATTAAGTAACATTAAGGGCTCATAATTCTAAGAAGAATCCTAACAAACGACAGTAGTTGAAGGAGAGAATAAAGGAAGCACATCATAGCAGAAACAAGGCCTTTTTTTTTCTTTGCGGTGTTCGTTTTTATCTGTTTTTGTTAATGTTTTAAGGATTTATTAGATTAATTAACGACAAATTTCAAACTTTGGAAAGTAAATCGATTTTATTCGAGGAATTTAAAAAATAAGGACTAGATCAGACAACATCACAATAATGTTTGTTACTTTGCATCGTAAAACAACCCCATGGGATTTAATTAGCATGGTACTAGTCATGGTCATTTTGAGCACAACTATCCCGTCTAGTTTCTTTCCTTTTTCTCTACACAACCCTCCCCGTCTGATTTCTTTCCTTTTCTCTGCAACTTTCTGCTAGTTTCCATGATTCTCTCGTTTGATTTTGGAGTTGCAGATCATGTTTTTGTGCAGCTTTAATTCATAGGAGACAACAACAGCTTTTGACAACTGCAAAATGACATGAAGAGAGGAACCTAACCTTAAATTTTTTTAGAAAACTGCACGCTTTTCTAAAAAATGGTCTCAATATCGGGTGATCGGCCCTTCTTAAAATTCTTAGAAAAGTCCACGTTTTTCTAAGAAACGGTTTCAATATTAGGGGACTGGCCCCTCTTAAAATTCTTAGAAAACTCCATGCTTTTCTAGGAAACGGTCTTAATATCATGTGACTAACCCATCTTAAAATTCTTAGAAAACTCCATGCTTTTCTAAGGAATGGTCTCAATATCGGGTGACCTGCCCACCTTAAATTTTTTTAGAAAACTCCACTCTTTTCTAAGAAATGGTCTCAATATTAGGTGACCGGCCCCTCTTAAAATTCTTAAAAAGCTCTACGCTTTTCTAAGAAACGGTCTCAATATCAGGTGACCGGCCCCTCTTAAAATTCTTAGAAAACTCCACGCTTTTCTAAGAAATGGTCTCAATATCGGGTGACCTACCCATCTTAAACTTCAAAAGAAAACATCTTACCACGAGGAAATGAAGTAATGGTAGTTCACAATTCCTATCCTTTTTCATAGTTCCATTGACCTGAGATTTTGTACCTTAGCGGTTTCCTAAGAACTTGGAACTATTTTGGCTTTCGTCACACCTTCTCCTGCCAGGTTAGTGTTATGACAATATAGTATGCATGCCTTTTTTTTGTTACCTATATTTTTTTTAACATAGGTCCCCTTTTCCATTGTAGACTTCTTAGCTCCCGTTTCCATTTGTTTGTCTGGCATGTCCTCTTGAACTAGAATATGCTCCACACGTTATACTTCCTATCTTCTTGGTGAAGAGCTCTCTAGTTCCTTATGGGGCCCTGTTTTGCTCAATTGAGTATTGTCTTTTATTATTATTTTAAAAGGAAAACTCAAAAGATTTGGTTTGGTTCATGAAAACTGAAACTTCCAATGCAATTAGCAATTCTCATAAAAGATGTTTTTAAGAAGTTTTTATGATGATACCCCTTTGGGCTTTGGTTCACTATGGACCCCTATGTGCACGTTTTGCCTTTAATGTTGTGTACAATACCTGTCAGTTTTAAAATTGGTTTGGTTCTCTCCAATTGATGGAGTCATTTCCTTAGTCATATGTAAGAAAAGAGTTTGTTTAAGTATAAGATTTCAAATGCTATGAGATCATGCGCTTTATGAAGAAAAGGTTCTTTATAAAGAGAATTCATGGCTGAACTTTTTTATTTTTGCGTTACATGAGCAAATGACCTGGCTTCTACCTATTTTATGAAGTAGTCGATATCCACGAGAATAAACCTATGACCATTGCTGGCTTTTGGGTTGACAGACCCAATCACATCAATTCCCCACATTGTGAAGGGCCATGGAGATGTCAAGTTAAATAGAGGAACTGGAGAGGCGTTGATTTTATCACTATACACCCGACACTTATGGCATTTTTGGTCATAGTCGATGCAGTCCTTTTCTAATGTCATCCAAAAGTAATGGGCCTTTTGTATCTTTCTAGTCATCATGTGTCTAGTAGCATAGGTTGAGCAAATCCCTTCATAGATTTCCTGTAATGTGTCTTTGGCCTCAACTTCATCCAAACATCTCAACAAAGTCCTATAAGATGATTTCTTATACAAAATCTCTCCATCAAGATAAAAATCCATTGCTAACCTTCTCAAGGTCTTATTATCTATTTTGGATGCCCCCATGGGATATGCCTGTTTTGTAAAAAGTTCTTGATATTGTAGTACCAAGGGTTTCCATCGATTTCGACTGAGCAACAATGAGATGGGTTATTCCTGATATCCATAAGTACTGGTTGTACCTTGTGTCCAAAATATATTCTAACCATATGTTGTCACTTATTTTTTTAGCCATACGTGCTAAAGGAGATGGTGTATATCCCTTTTAAATCGAGGGCAGGAGTTTAGTTCAAGGTTGTTGGGAGATTGACAAAAGGAAAGAAGAAATAAATGTTTTTGGAACCCTGTTTCAGCTGGCATCTGCTCTCCTTGTCCTTCCTTTTTGATACCAAAATTGTCACGATTCTTAGGCTAATTAGGAGTCTTTATAATGCTAAATTTGTTCCTTTGTTATCTAGTCTTTAAGGTTGGATAAATCCCTCAGACGTTGCACTAAAAAACTGATTATGTTGCTGTCACAATTTTTTGTTCCAACTTAGGCTTTGATTCTGACTTGGTTTCATGCAATATTCGACCATCCCGGCTATATTCTGTCACTCATGACATGTTGAAGAATTGACATACATCTTTATTGGGTCCTAGGGCTTACTATTCTTATGGCAGACTCTCAGTCAAATCAGGATGCTTGGCATTGTCAGTTTCCTGAATTAGATTAGGAGATCCTTTTTTACCAACCAGGTTGCAGCCAGTTTTTGTACCTCAAAAAACATTTATCTCATTTTTAATCCTTCATGAAAGTTTTAGTCCTGTACATGTAGATGAATTTTGGTTTTTGAATTGCTTGATTTTGATATCAGAAGCTTAGGATATTCCCATTTGAATATCTAAACGTGAAAGTAGAGAATTCTGCCGAGAGGAGGATTCTAACCCGAGTTTTGCACTAAAGACTCTGCTTCCATCATGATTTTATTGGTCGTTATTCTTAGGTTATACTCTCAGTCATATCGGGATGCTCGACATATTACATCACCCTTATGCAAACTATTAGCTAAAGAAGTGGATTTTGTGTTTGATCAAGCATGTAAAGATGCCCATGATGAGCTTAAAAAGCGTGTCACATCTGCACCTATCATCCAACCACCAAATTGGGATGAGCCTTTTGAGATAATGTGTGATGCGAGTGACTATGCGATAGGGGCTGTCCTTGGGCAAAGAATAGGGAAGAATTTGCATGTTATCGCTTATGCTTCCCGCATGTTGGACGGAGCACAATGCAATTACCATACAACTGAAAAGGAACTTTTTGCAGTAGTGTTTGCTCTTGAAAAATTCAGGTCTTATCTACTTGGTACAAAAGTCATTGTTTTTACTGACCATGCAGCTTTAAGGTATCTTTTGAAGAAAAAGGAGTCCAAACCAAGATTGATTAGGTGGATCTTGCTTTTACAAGAATTTGATCTTGAGATTAAAGACAAAAAAGGTGCCGAAAACCATGTGGCTGATCACTTGAGCCGACTAAGGACTAAGGATATACAAACCGAAACAATACGAGAGACATTCCCTGATGAGCAGTTATATGTGTTACATTCCTCTACAAGACCATGGTATGCTGATTTGGTGAACTATTTAGTCACCAAAGAATTCCCTCCAAGTTTGTCTACATCCCAAAAAGACAAGTTACGAGCTGATGCTAAATATTATTTTTGGGATACTCCTTATCTGTGGAAATTTTGTGTGGATCAAGTAGTTAGGAGATGTGTACTACAAGATGAATTTCATTCCATTCTTACCTTTTGTCATTCTCATTCTTGTGGTGGGCATTTTGGAGCAAAAAGAACGGCCCACAAGATACTTGAAAGTGGTTTTTATTGGCCTTCTATTTTTAAGGATGCATATCATTTTTGCAAATCATTTTGGAACAAATTTTGGGGCCGTTGCCGGGGAAGTAATTTTAGTTGATTCTTGTGCTTTTACTGTTATTTTTAGTTGCTGTGATTGTTATTTATATTTCTGAAAAAAAAAAAAAAGAGAAACTGAATTTTTGCTTGCGGCGGTGCTGTTCACTTGCGGCAACGGTACTGTTCAAAACAGATGTTTTGGTGGAATTCGGTTTCGGCCTTTTGTGTCTTGAAGGGAAACGACGTTCTAAACAGAACTAGTGGTAAACCACTAGCCCCACTCTATCGAGGCTAAATTCCACTGTTTTCTAGGGTTTTTTTGGCAGTTTTAGTTTTCTAACGTAAGATTTTCGTACAATTTGCATTGTTTTTTATCTCTTGCGTGGTTGGTTTCTTTTGAGTTTTCTTGATGCTTTATGCCAGTAACCCGTTCTACTAATCAAAGTCAAGTGCAGTTAGATCTCGAAATAGAAAAAACTTTACGCAGGTTACGAAAGGAAGCTCGCCTTAACACCATGGCTAATGCACGACAACAAACACTCAAGGAGCTTGCTGCTCCTAACGTGGAAAATCAGCCATTGTGCATAAACATCGACAATAGTGTAAACTTTGAGCTCAAATCTGGTTTTATACATTTGCTACCAACATTTAATGGTCTTGCAGGAGAAGATCCTCATACTCATCTCAAGGAGTTCCATATGGTTTGTGTTGGCATGAAACCGAATGGAGTTGACGAAGAACAGGTTAAGTTGAAAGCTTTCCCTTTCTCTTTAAAAGGGGCAGCAAAAGCATGGCTTTTCTCCATTGTCCCAGGTTCAATTAGAACTTGGAATGGCATAAAAAAGATCTTCCTTGAGAAGTATTTCCCAGCATCTCGAGTTGCCAACATAAGAAAAAAATATGTGAGATTCGACAATCTCATGGAGAGACACTTTCCGAGTATTGGGAAAGATTTGAGCAACTCTGTATTCAATGCCCTCATCATCAAATACCCGATCAGCTACTCATTCAATATTTCTATGAAGGATTGATACCTACTGACCGTAGTATCATTGATGCTGCAAGTGGAGGGGCATTGGTAGATAAGACACCCGAGGCTGCACGCCAATTAATCTCAAACATGGCAGCCAACTCAAAACAGTTTGGCACTCGTGGAGACTTCGCAAACAAACGAGTAAATGAGGTAAGTATTTCTAACCTTGAGAATAAAGTTAATGATCTTACTTCTCTTGTGCGTTCTTTGGCTTGTGGCAATGTACAACAGGTGAAAGCTTGTAGCATATGCTCCTTACAAGGACATACTTCAGATATGTGCCCAACAATGCAAGAAGATTACATTGAACAAGCTAATGCAGTTGATGGAGCATTTAATGGACAGCCTCAGCGTAAGTATGATCCTTTTTCCCACACGTACAATCCTGGATGGAGAGATCATCCTAACCTACGGTATGGGAACCAACCTCAACAAGGCAATCAAGGCCGACAATTCCATCCCAATGGATTTCAATCCCAACAGAATTATCAAGCAAGACAGCCCCCTCCATTCACAAACTCCAATGTTATGGGGTCTTCATCCAATGATGATCTTCGTGAGATGATGAAAACTTTGGCTTCTAACACTGTGACTTTGCAACAAAATGTCATGTCTTTTCAACAGGAAACAAGGTCAAGTATTCACAACTTGGAGAAGCAAATGGGGCAAGTAGCTTCAAGTGTGGGAAATTGGAAGCACAAATGAATGGAAAATTGCCCTCCCAAGCATTGAATCCAAAAGAGAATGTTAGTGCGATCATGCTGCGAAGTGGGAAAGAACTTGAAGAGAAAAGGTTAAAACAAATTGAGATGGAGGAAGAAGAAGAGATAGAAACTGAATTGAGTACAAAGAAGGAACATCCTCCTTCTCCACAAACTGAAACAAAGACCAACACTCCAAAGGTAACTCCTCACTTAATGAATTCCAGTTTTAAAACAATTCCACCCTTTCCTATGAGTTCTTCTAGGTCAAAGAAAGAGGACAAAGAAAAAGAGATTTTAGAGGTCTTCAAGAAAGTAGAACTCAACATTCCTTTACTTGATGCTATCAAACAAATTCCTAAGTATGCCAAATTTTTGAAGAGTTGTGTACTACCAAGAGAGCTTTCAAACTGAAAGGTCATGAAATGGTAAGTATGGGTGAAGTTGTATCTGCTGTTGTTCAAAAGAATATGCCTTTGAAGCAAAAGACCCAGGTGCGTTTACTATCCCATGTGTTATTGGTAATGCTAGTTTTAAAAGGGCCTTGTGTGATTTAGGTGCATCCATTAGTGTTATGCCCAAACATGTTTATGATTCTCTTAGTCTTGAGCCTTTGAATAAAACTAGCATTGTAATACAACTTGCGGATCGGAGTTTTGTTTACCCACTTGGTGTGATAGAAGATGTCCTAGTCAAGATTGATAGTTTGATCATTCCATGTGATTTTTATTTCTTGATATGGAACATGACTCTTGTGATTCATCAAACAACACTCCTATATTGTTTGGGAGACCATTCTTGAAAACTGCCAATACAAAGATTGATTGTGGTAAGGATACTTTGTCTATGGAAGTAGGAGATGAAAAATTGAATTTAATTTTCATGATGCAATGAAATATCCTTATAGCAATGTTTATTCTATCACATGCTATGACCAAGTTGATAAGTATGTGCAGCAAGTTTTTGATTTTGAGTGTGAGGATGGATTAAGTGTAGCCTTGAGCTATGGCTATGATTTTACCGAGATAGAAAAGATGGAGAGGCACATATGTGTTCCCCAAAATGTGCACGAATCAGCATTGGCTTTGCAATCTTTGCAAACTGTTCCCCATGGTAATGTCTTTGTTGATTTAATACTTTCACATAAAAAGCTTTTGCCATCTATTTTACAGGCCCCCGAGTTAGAATTGAAACCTTTGCCCGATAATTTGAAGTATGTATTCATTGGTGAAAACAATACACTTCCCGTTATTATAGCAACAGGTTTGACAAATACGCAAGAGGAAAAACTTGTGAAGTTGTTGTGTGATCACAAGACGGCCATTGGATGGACTTTAGCTGACATCAAGGGCATTAGTCCCTCAATGTGTATGCATCACATACTATTGGAGGACAATGCAAACCAAGAAGGGAAATGCAAAGGAGGTTGAACCCGCCTATGATGGAGGTAGTGAAAGCTGAAATTTTGAAACTGTTAGATGCAGGAGTCATTTATCCCATCACGGATAGTAAATGGGTAGCGCCAATCCATGTGGTGCCCAAAAAGACCGGAATCACGTTGGTGAAAAACAAAAAGGATGAGCTCATTCCTGCTCGCATCTCGAGTGGATGGAGAATGTGTGTTGATTATAGAAAGCTAAATCTTGCTACACGCAAAGATCATTTCCCATTACCATTCATGGATCAAATGCTTGAACGCTAGCAGGTAAGTCTTTTTATTGCTTTCTTGATGGATATAGTGGATACAATCAGATTGTTATTAATCCTGAGGATCAAGAAAAGACTACATTTACATGTCCATTTGGTACATATGCATATAGGAGAATGCCCTTTGGTCTCTGTAATGCACCTGCAACTTTTCAAAGATGCATGATGAGTATTTTTTCTGATTATGTTGAAAGAATAATTGAGGTTTTCATGGATGATTTCACAGTGTATGGTGATTCTTTTGATAAATGTCTAGAAAATTTATCTTTGATCTTGAAAAGGTGCATTGAAACCAACCTTGTCTTAAACTATGAAAAGTGTTATTTTATGGTAGAACAAGGAATAGTTCTTGGGCATGTTGTGTCTTCACGTGGATTAGAGGTTGATAAAGCTAAAATAGACGTTATTTCATCATTGCCTTACCCCTCCTGCGTGAGGGAAATTCGTTCTTTTCTTGGCCATGCAGGTTTCTATCGACGTTTTATCAAAGATTTCTCGAAGATTACAACCCTTGTGCAAACTATTAGCTAAAGAAGTGGATTTTGTGTTTGATCAAGCATGTAAAGATGCCCATGATGAGCTTAAAAAGCGTGTCACATCTGCACCTATCATCCAACCACCAAATTGGGATGAGCCTTTTGAGATAATGTGTGATGCGAGTGACTATGCGATAGGGCTGTCCTTGGGCAAAGAATAGGGAAGAATTTGCATGTTATCGCTTATGCTTCCCGCATGTTGGACGGAGCACAATGCAATTACCATACAACTGAAAAGGAACTTTTTGCAGTAGTGTTTGCTCTTGAAAAATTCAGGTCATATCTACTTGGTACAAAAGTCATTGTTTTTACTGACCATGCAGCTTTAAGGTATCTTTTGAAGAAAAAGGAGTCCAAACCAAGATTGATTAGGTGGATCTTGCTTTTACAAGAATTTGATCTTGAGATTAAAGACAAAAAAGGTGTCGAAAACCATGTGGCTGATCACTTGAGCCGACTAAGGACTAAGGATATACAAACCGAAACAATACGAGAGACATTCCCTGATGAGCAGTTATATGTGTTACATTCCTCTACAAGACCATGGTATGCTGATTTGGTGAACTATTTAGTCACCAAAGAATTCCCTCCAGGTTTGTCTACATCCCAAAAAGACAAGTTACGAGCTGATGCTAAATATTATTTTTGGGATACTCCTTATCTGTGGAAATTTTGTGGATCAAGTAGTTAGGAGATGTGTACTACAAGATGAATTTCATTCCATTCTTACCTTTTGTCATTCTCATTCTTGTGGTGGGCATTTTGGAGCAAAAAGAACGGCCCACAAGGTACTTGAAAGTGGTTTTTATTGGCCTTCTATTTTTAAGGATGCATATCATTTTTGCAAATCATGTGAAAAATGCCAAAAAACAGGTAATATCACTCATAAGAATCAAATGCCTTTAATGAATATTATTGTAAGTGAAATTTTTGATGTTTGGGGTATTGATTTTATGGGTCCATTTCCTTCTTCTTTTGGCAATCTTTATATCCTTCTTGCTGTTGATTATGTGTCCAAATGGATTGAGGCAAAAGCCACACGAACTAACGATGCTAAGGTTGTTTTAGATTTTATCAGGACTCATATATTTGACAGGTTTGGAATCCCTAAAGCTATCATTAGTGATCGTGGTACTCATTTTTGCAATCGTTCAATGGAAGCATTGTTACGCAAATATCATGTGACTCATCGGACTTCCACAGCATACCATCCTCAAACAAATGGCCAAGCTGAAATTTCAAATCGAGAAATCAAGTCCATTTTGGAGAAGACAGTGCAACCCAACCGGCGAGATTGGAGTCTACGACTTGGTGATGCACTTTGGGCTTATCGGACTGCTTACAAATCACCTATAGGAATGTCACCTTATAGGATGATTTATGGAAAAGCATGTCATCTACCGGTGGAGCTTGAACACAAAGCTTTCTGGGCCGTTAAAAAATGTAACATGGATTATGATGCTGCCGGGATTGCAAGAAAGTTGCAATTGCAAGAGTTGGAAGAGATTCGAAATGATGCTTATGAGAATGCAAGGATTTACAAAGAAAAGACTAAGAGTCTCCATGACCGAATGATTATAAGAAAAGAATTTAATGTTGGGGACAAAGTCCTTCTTTATCATTCGTGTTTGAAACTTTTTCCTGGAAAGTTGCGCTCCCGTTGGATTCCTTCTTTATCATTCGCGTTTGAAACTTTTTCCTGGAAAGTTGCGCTCCCGTTGGATTGGACCCTTTGTTGTTTCTAATGTTTTTCCTTATGGTGCAGTTGAAATTACAAGTTTAGAAACCAACAAAGTACTCAAGGTAAATGGGCATCGTTTGAAACCTTTCTATGAAGGTTGGAAGACAGAACTCACCGCTTCTGTAGAGTTAGCCGAACCAATCTATGAAGAATGAGCATGCCACATGTCAAGCCAATGACATTAAACAAAAGCGCTTACTGGGAGGCAACCCAGCACAAAAAGAAAAAAAAAATCAGATTTGCTTTCTTTTTCGTTATCTTTTATTTTTTTGCATTTTAATTTATTTTCTGTCATTCTCTTATGTTCTTTTGCTTTTATTTCAACATTGAGGACAATGTTGTGTTTTAAGTGTGGGGGTATTGGGAGAATTTTGGTTTTCTTATTTTAGTTTTCTTTGTTGTTCTTAAAAAAAAAATATGTTTGATCTTTTTAACTCCCATTGGTTTTTGAGAATATGAGTATTATGTATGAGAATTAATTGAGATAGATGAAGATATAAATCAAATGAAGGAATATGCATGCAAATTTTAAGGTTTAATTGGTTTAGGGATTGACTTTGAGAATATGCCATGTTGACTTTATAGTGTTATACCAATGTAAGCTTTTGAGCCTTCAACATTATATTCTTTGAGTGTGCATTCTTTCAATGATATGTATCTCTAGAACTTGCTTCATATCTTGTTGAGATTACATTCGCATTACATATATACATAAAGATGATAAAGGCAATAGGAATTTTAACCATTTGAGCCAAAAAGCCAACCTAAAGCATATTATCCTTAGTAAGCCCCTTTTGAGCTTGTTTATCTTTTCTTTGCTTTATCCATGTATAAGCCTTAACTTTATATATGTTTTCCTTTCCCCTGGCCAAGGATTAGTAGAGCATATACTTGTGATATCTTATGGAATTATGGTTGGAAATTATGTGAAAAGAAAGAAGAAGTGATGCTTGATGAAAATATGGGCAAGTTGCCAAAGGTGAAAAACAAAAAAAAAATACAAAAAAAAAGAGAAAGAAAGAAAGAAATAAGTGTTCCTTTATGTTTTTAAGATTTCATGTTGAAAGAGCTTGAAAAAAAAAAAAGTTAAGCATTGGTGATTAAAGATGGAAAATTTATGTGCTTTGATGGAATATCTTGTTTGAAATATCATTTTTTAGAATGCTCTACTTTCTTTGGTTTGAACCTTCTCTTTTACTCTCTTTTACCTCACCTTAACCTTAGCCCCATTACAACCGGAAATAAGACCTTTTGATTCATGCATTGCTTGTAATATGTTAGTAATGGAGATGAGATTGAAGAGCAAGCTTATGGTAGAACATATTCATTGATTGAATTTGAGAGATTTAAACACATAAGCCCTAAACACGTGAGTGTTGGAGTGTATATCAATGAGAGGACCTATCACTTTGGCATGGCATAGATTTCATTTAAATCCCGACAATTAAGTGAGTTTTGAAGTTTGCATGTAAATAAATTCATGAAAATTTATACTATTTATCCTTCTTCATTGTGTTCTTTTTATAATGCATATATTCTTGGATATTGATGGGAGATTAGGAGATTGGTCATAATGATTTGATTTGATTTAACTTTGATTTGATTTTACCAATCCTTTCTCGAGGACGAGCAAGAGCTAAGTGTGGGGGTATTTGATGCAACCATATTATTCGATAGTTTCACCCACATTTAACTAGTGTTTTGCCTATGTTTCCTATGTTTCCTAGGCAAACCAAACACCAAGTAGCTTACCTTAGGAATCTCTAAAAGACTAGTTAGGTTTCCTAGTGACCATAATACTAGGTGGCGACTCCATTTTTCAAAAAACAAAGACCCCGACATCAATCTTTGCTCGAGGAAGGGTCACTGTGAGTTACGCTCTCGCGAGGGTACAACACCATAGAAGCTAGTGTGGCCAAAACATCAGCAAATTGGCTTCCTAGATGGGTGAACTCTATTTTCTCAAATTCTACGGCTAATTTAGACAAGTATTCCTGGTAAGGCCTTAACTTCTCTTCCTTGGTTTTCCATTCTCCTTTTTACTTGGCAAATTATCAACATAAAGTCTCCATACACATCTATCTTCCATAGCATGGTCTGCTAGGTGATCAAGGTGATCAATGATGACATTCCATTTCATGGCTTTCCTTGTCATATATACTATGTCGTACTCAGCTAGTAGAACTTGACATTTTGCAATTAGGCTTGATAGATAAGGGTGGATTCAATAGGTACTGCTTGATTTTCTCGAAAGCTTCTTCACACTCTTATTCCAAATTCCAAGATTCTTATTCCTTAACCCTCGAAGATTGGGTCACAAGTCGTGGTTAATTGGGATATAAACCGAGCGATGTAATTCAACCTTCCTAAGAACCTTCTTACATCCTTCTCAGTCTTGGGAGTTGGCATAGATTTCACCCCGAATGAACACCTTGCATGGTTAAGCCTCAACTTGTACTTCCTTAGTCTTTCAAATAATTCCTTCAATATTTGGACATGATTCTATCGCTCTCTAGATTTAGCAATCATGTCATCCACATATACTTCAATCTCTTTGTGCATCATGTCATGAAATAGAGTTACCATAGCCCTTTGGTAGGTGGCCCCAACGTTCTTTAATCCAAATATCATGACTTTGTAGCAAAAGGTTCCTCATGGTGTTTACAAAGGTTGTCTTCTCCGTATCTTATTGTGCCATTTTTATCTGATTGTAGCCTGAAAATCCATCCATAAAGAAATATGTGGATCGACCAATACATCTATGTGTGGTAGAGGAAAATTATATTTAGAGCTAGTCCGACTTTAGTCCCTAAAGTCCAAACCCTGATTTTATCTTCCGTTTTGGGCACGATAACTATGTTGGACACCCATTGTGGATACTTGACTACTTTTAGAAAATCGATGTTTCACTACTTTTCAATTTCTGCCTTTACTTTGATTAAGATATTCGGATTGGTCCTTCTCAACCTTTGCTTAACCGATTTGCATCCTTCTACTAATGGTACCCTATACAAACTAGGCATATCTTTGTAGGACCAGGAAAAAACATCTACATAATCTCGGAGTAGTGCAATCAACTCTTCTCTTTCTTTTAGGGTGATCAAAGTCCCTATCTTCAACTCTCTTGATTTCTTCATTGCCCACATTATGGTTTCAAGTTCCTATTTATGGGTTTCCAAGCTTGTTCATGTTCTTATTAATTTTTGTGAATCCCTTAATGTTATTTTCCTCCCATTCTTCCTCTTCCCCTAAGTTTGGCCATTCATTCTCAGTATAAAATATGTGTTGTTTGTTGAAAATTTGCTTTCAAGGTTCTTGAAAGTGGAAAGTGATGTGTAAATGCATGGTAAAATATTTTGAAAATGCGTAATCTCATTAAAAGGAAAAAGGTGTATCAAAATATTTGCTCGAGCAAACCGATCAGGTGCATAACATTCAAAACTTCTTCGAGCTCTTTTTTGTACTTAGCTTCTAGGTGTGACCTTTCTTCATTTTCCATCATTTTCCTTAGTCAAGTGTTGTGGATTCTAGATGGGGGAACTATGTTTTTAGGTTTACAGATGCGTACATAGATGTATAAGAAAATGCATAATATAATGCATGATTGTGATAAGAATGCTTTGTCTATTGGGTATGGATGCAGCCTTCTCGTGAACGATTAATAGCCATCACCTCATAAACATAGGTTCTCTTGTCACATTGCTTTGTTAGGAGTACTGCCTTTCGAGTCGTTTGCTTGAAGCATATTCACCAAGAGATAGATTTTGCACTAAAGATGGGTCAACTCCCTTCTATTTATGTTTGATAAGTGCAATATTTCCTAAAAAAATACAACCTCATCCACATTTTGGAAGTGAGCCATTAACTTGTTCACAGTGCCATTCAGGTTCTTGATTGGTGAGAGCTTCTTAGCATTGCTTTTAAAGCAGTCTCCTTCAGTCAATTGTGACAGTTCAAAAATTTTTCATATTCCATGTTGGAAAATTTAGCAGTGGTGGCCATTTCGTTCACAAGTCCTGCCATTTAAGATGCCTTAGGGTTAGACTAGTTAATTTCAGTTTCCTTCACAGCTCGCTTAGGTCTTAGGTCAATTTTCTTAGGTTTTCTTCTTCATTTTCGTTTCTGGTATTAAGGAGAAGAGGAAGGGAGTTTCATGACCCATACCTTTTGAATTTAACTAAGTTTGAGGAAGGTTTGACACTATTCTTTCTCTTCTCCTGCTAGTTCTCCTCCTTTTTCCTCTCACGTTTTCCAGCCCTCTTTTTCCTTTCCTCTAGGCAGCTATCCAATCTTCTCTCATGGTTTCATCTTTTCCTCACACGTGCACAAAGCACTCTCTACTGATTTGATTTAGGTTTCTGTTGTGAAAGAGGAAGGGAAGAATGACATGCAGCTGTTGTTTTGGGAAGAGGATGAATCATCCTCTCTCTCCTCCTTGTATTTATACTCCCCATCAAATGAAGTGGGTTGTTTGGGGGTTGGTTTAGATGTGTTCTTATCCTTGTTTCGGTCTATCTAAAACTAGTTTTACCCCTCCCTCCCAGCTTTGCGTCGCTATCGATAGAGAAAATCGGCAGCGGAAACTACATTGCTGTTGATTTCTGCCTCAACAGTGAAAACTGTGTCGCTGCCGATCCAGAAATTGGCAGCAAAAACTATGTTGTTGCCGATTTCTGCATCGGCAACGAAAACTGCGTCGCTGCCGATCAAGAAATCAGCAGCAGAAACTGCGTCGTCATTTCTCTCTCTCTCTCTTTCTCTCTCTCTCTCTCTCTATATATATATATATATATTTTCTTTTGGGTGTTTACATCCTAAGCACATTGAATCTCCTTAGATTTCTATCTTAGTTGGCTTTTAATTCATAGGTTATAAATTTATTTCAAATCAAACACGGATTTTAAGAGATCTATATCAGTTCTTCTTGGCACTCTATAGACATATCTAAAGGTATGATCTATATTGGCAAAGGGTTCTTGCTTTTAGACTTTAAACCTAAGCCCATTCCTCATAGCAAACCTATCCTATGAAAACTGATTAGAGAACACTAACACCATAGCAAGGCAAACTAAACACCAAGCAGCGTAACTTAGATAGGGCGTATTAGGGGTGCTAATACCTTTCCTTTACGCAACCAGTCCCTTGCCTTATAACTTAGTTAGGTTTCCTAGTGACCATAATACTAGGTGACGACTCCCTTATTCATAAAACAAAAACTTTGAAATTAATCCCCCGCTCACAAGGAGGGTCGCTACGACGTCGAGCTCCGCTTGAGGGTGCAACATGTATGTTTCTCTAATGATCATTATGCATAAACAAGTTCACCTCCTTCAGGGTCGTATATTTCCAGGTCTGTCACTGCCACCATCTCTGATTCTACAACAAGCTCTCTTGCCTCTGCTGTTGTGAGCTCTAGTCTCTCCTCTGCTTCTCCTGCAAGTCTGCTATTGATCTCTCCTCTTATCCTCTTCAGCAGCTCCCCATTTCAGATTCTTTTTCCCCTCGGTATGCTTCTCATCAACACCCGA
>CAXHTJ010000956.1:0-34439 GCA_964019445.1 Populus tremula
TAGACCCCACAACACATCATCACAACCAATTGAAAAAGACTTGAATGTTAGACACACATATGTTCTATTCTTTGATATGAAGTTATGAATTGATCCCTATAAGTTTCAATTGAGAATAACAGGCCTAAGAGTTTTATATTAACTCTTCTCTTTTGTATTATTTCCTTAACTCAGAATTTGATTTATTGAGCAACTTGGAGGAGCTATCGCTGGCTGGAAATAAGATCCAAGATTTTGTAACCTTAACAGGTATCAATTAATTAAGGGTCGTTTGATAACCTTTTGATTTCTCTTTTTTACTATTTTTTGTTTTTTGGTGTTTGTCTTTGATTTTTAAATAACAAAACGCACTTGGTCTTAATCATATATTTATTTATTTTGTTTTTTTTAATTGTTTTAATGTGCTAATATCAAAAATAAAATTTTAAAAATAAAAAATATATTATTTTAATACATTTCCAAACAACAAACACTCTTTAAAATATAATTTCTACTATACTTTCAAACAACTCTAATTAGGTGATGAATCATAATTGTTAAATTTAGTTTGATACCAAACCATTGGATTAACCTATAATTATTTTCTTAATATTTTAAATAATTAATGATTTTGACGTTAGTGATAATCATGTAGTTGGTTTTCAAATCAAAGATTTGTCTTTCAATTAACTTATTCTTTGAAGACAAAAATGAATATTTAGGATTTGAAATGTAATTGATTTTGAAATTAATCACTAACCACTTGCTAAAAATATCATGCAGGCTCTGAAGGACCATCAAGGCTTAACAAATTGGAGTTTCTTCAATTAAGCTTTAATAACTTCAACAATAGCATCCTATCATCCCTCAAAGGGCTTTCATCTCTCGTATATCTGTCTCTTGATGGCAACCAGTTGCAAGGATCAATAAACATGAAAGGTACTTAGACCCACACAAACACATCATCACAACCAATTGAAAAAGACTTGAATGTTAGACACACATATGTTCTATTCTTTGATGTGTTTAAGTTTCAATTTGAGAATAGCAGGCCTAAGAGTTTTATATTAACTCTTCTCTTTTGTATTATTTCCTTAACTCAGAATTTGATTCATTGAGCAACTTGGAGGTGCTACGGCTGTCTGGAAATAAGATTCAAGAATTTGTAACCTTAACAGGTATTAATTAATTAAGGGCCGTTTGATAACTCTTTTATTTCTCTGTTTTACTTTTTTTTTTCTATCTGTCTTTTTTACTCCAAGTACCCTAGATTTAACCTTGGTGCCCAATATCCATCTTAAGTTTAATATTTCAAGTTTCAGATTAAGTATATTTGGTCTTTTTAGTGCTTATTTCGATTTAAATTTTATTTTTATTGTATTTTAATCCCAAAAAAATAAGACGAGAGAGGAAGGGATAGGTAGGTCATGTTCCTACCATAAAAAAGACCAATAATGATTATTGTTTTTTTTATTTATTTTTATCTATGTTACCTAGAAAGACATATCTCTCTCTGCTAGATAAAAAAAAATCATGAATTTTAATTTTTAACATATCAAATGTTAAAATAAAAAATAAAAAAATACTATTTACATAAATAATACTTCACCATAAAAGCATATTCTCTATTTTATTAATTAATTAAATAGATGTGCCAAAGTGTGAATAATATATTAATTATACCAAACCTCTATGTACCTTTATTTAAATCAAACTACATCACAATACTACTTTAGATTTTGGGCCTGTTTGTTGTTATTGTTGAACTGTTATTTTGTTATTTTTTGAATTGTTTTTGCTTTAAAAATAATTTGTTTTAGTATTTTTTTTAAATAAAAAAACATTTTGAAATGCAATCTTTACCATACACATTCTCAAACAGACCCTAAGTTATGTATGTGATGAATAATTATTTAGCTTGGTACCTGTTATTTTGTTTTTCAATTTACAACTACACTTCAAATAATTAACAATTTAAAAATGATTGATAATCATGTAGTTGGTTTTCAAATCTAAGACTTGTTTCTTAATTAAATTTTTTAAAGAAAAAAAAATGAATATTTAGGATTTGAAATGTAATTGATTTTTTTAAAATTAATCACTAACCGCTTGCTATAAATATCTTGCAGGTTATGAAGGGTCACCCAGGCTTAACAAATTGAAAAGTCTATATCTTGATGACAATCAGTTGTACGGAACAATAGGTAACCTACATATATATAGACACACACACAAGTTTTTTGACAAGTGATAAGATGATTTTATTTTATTTTTTGTTTGTAATTTTAGAATATAGTCTGAAAACTACCTAGTTAATTGGAATTAAATAATCAAAACCGATATTATACATGAAAATAATCAAAGTCCCTTTTAATAATTACTACTAGCAACACACTTCCACAACTATCATCTGTTTTCTAAAATATTCTTAATACTTTATTATTAGAATAATAAGGATATGTATTTTTAATAGTACTTCTAAAATTTATTTGGTTTTGTTGTGCTTTCATATAAAACAACTACTTTAATTAATTATAAAAGAAGGAAGGAATTACATAATTATCTCGTAATAAAAGATTTAACATGTAAACTGCGTTTCTTTAGCCCTATGTATAGACAAAACGTAGAAAAAATAAAATATTCATGCCCAAGTTGAAAAAAGAGAAAAATACGAGAAGAGGTTTTAAATAAATAGTTTGAATTTAGTTTATGTTATCACATAAACCAATTGAATTATTTAAAATTTATATTAGATATTTTTAGATAAAATGTAAAAATAATAATAATGAAGAAAACCATCTCTTACACTAGTTCAATCTTTATTATTTTGTTAATTATGCTTTTTCTTTCTTAATAAAATTACAAAATCAATTGATACAATAGTATCTCCTTAGAGTAATAAGAATGTCATTCTAAATGAATCAAGAAAATTATATATATAATTTTATTAATTTTTTTTATTTTAGTTTTAGGGAAAAATCTCTTAACCAATTTCAAATTAATAAAAAGAAATTAAAAATTGATACTAAGCACCGATTAAAAATCTCTTAAAACCAATTTCAAATATAATCAAATCATTAAGAAATTGATTACATGTGAATAATTAAACAACCACATTATATCACCACCTCAATGCATAGCCATATAACTAGTTTAGTAATAGTTTCCTAGTCCTCGCATATAAGAAGAGCCTTCATTAATCCGATATTGCTCGCCCTTTATACGATTCTACAGTTTCCATTACATTATTGTATGCTAAATTTTTTTTAACATGGATAATTTGCAGGCCTTTGTGAGTTAAAGCATCTCCAAAAACTAGATATCAGCTATAATAATCTCACTGGTTCTTTGCCTTCGTGTTTCTCGAATTTGACAAACCTTCAAGCTTTAGATATCTCTTTCAACCACTTCACTGGGAATATATCCTCGAGTCCCATTGGAAGTCTCATGTCCATTCAAGATCTATATCTTTCAGACAATCACTTCCAAATCCCAACCTCACTTGGCCCATTTTTTAACCTTTCAAAACTCAAGCATTTGAATGGTGACCGTAATGAGATATACGAGTCAACAGAGCTGGTACACAATTTGATTCCAAGGTTCCAGCTACAGAGGCTTTCTTTGACATGTACTGGATCCGGCGGGACATTTCCAAAATCCCTGTACTATCAACATGACCTTCAATTTGTTGATCTCTCACACATCAAAATGACAGGAGAATTTCCAAGCTGGTTGTTACAAAACAACACAAAACTTGAAGAGCTTTATTTGGTGAACAATTCTCTTTCAGGATCTTTCCAATTAGCAAATCATTCCCTTGTGAGGCTGTCACATTTGGATATCTCGAGAAATCACATCCATAATCAAATTCCCACCGAAATTGGAGCATGTTTCCCGAGGTTAGTGTTTTTGAACCTGTCCAGAAATGATTTTGATGGTAGCATTCCCTCTTCGATCAGCAATATGAGCCTCTTGGAAGTCTTAGATTTGTCCAACAATGGCTTGTCAGGCAACATACCCGAGCAGTTGGTGGAAAACTGTTTATCATTAGGTGTTCTCATGCTTTCAAATAATTATTTGAAAGGCCAGCTTTTTTGGAAAAATTTCAACTTAGCATACTTGACCGAGCTGATATTAAGAGGGAATCAGTTAATCGGGATTCTTCCGAATAGCTTATCTAAATGTTCTTTTGGAAGCATTGGATGTCAGTCTCAACAATTTATCTGGTAAGATACCGAGATGGATACGGTATATGTCTTCTCTTCTATATTTAGACCTTTCAGAGAACAATCTTTTTGGAAGTCTACCATCCAGCTTTTGTTCTTCAGGGATGATGACAGAAGTTTATTTATCAAAAAATAAACTAGAAGGATCACTGATTGGTGCACTCGATGGCTGTCTATCGCTGAAGAGATTAGATCTTAGCCATAATTATTTTAGAGGTGGCATTCCCAAGTCAATTGGTTCTTTGTTAGAGTTGAGCTTTCTTCTTTTAGGTTATAATAATTTAGAAGCTGAAATCCCAACACAGCTGTGCAAACTAAAGAAATTAAGCTTGATTGATCTTTCTCATAATAATCTGAGTGGTCGTATTCTTCCATGCCTACATCCTAAAAGTGAATGGGAAAGTGCTCCAGGTTCTTCTACTACGCCGCCAGCTCCAGGTTCTTCTACTATGTCGCCACCTTCTCCACCTCCGCCGCTACCTTATGGTAATAAATCTGTTGAGATTACAACAAAGAGTATATCGTATCTATTCAAGGGAATCATCCTCAATTTGATCTCTGGTATCGATTTCTCCTGTAACAATTTGACAGGAGAGATTCCTTTTGAGCTTGGAAACCTCAGCAACATTAAGTTGTTAAATCTATCCCATAACAGTTTAACAGGTCCCATACCACCTACATTTTCAAACCTGAAGGAAATTGAAACTCTGGATCTTTCCTACAACAACTTGAATGGGGAAATTCCTCCCCAGCTTATCGACTTATACTCCCTATCTGCTTTCAGTGTAGCCCACAATAATTTATCTGGCAAAATGCCAGAGATGGTTGCACAATTCTCAACATTCAACGAGTCTTGCTATGAGGGAAATCCATTGCTTTGTGGACCACCACTCGCCAAAAATTGCACTGGAGGAATACTGCCATCACCACTGCCAAGGTCTCAGACTCATAAAAAAGAAGAAAATGGTGTTATTGATATGGAGGCTTTCTATGTGACATTTTCAGTGGCATACATCATGGTCATGTTGGCAATAGGTGCAGTTCTATACATAAACCCGCAATGGCGACAAGCATGGTTTTACTTTATTGGGGAGAGCATCAATAACTGCTATTACTTTCTTGTGGACAATTTACCTGTGCCAGCCAGGTTCAGACGATTTCAGCCTTGTGTCTAAAACGATATTGGCTTAGTGTATACTTTGTTTAGTGTTTACATTTCAAGTCGTGATTGATCAATAAACCAGTCTTTATAATTGGTGTTAATATATGTTCAAACACTCTGTGCCATCCTGCAAATAATGTTTTGTTTTTTTCTTACCTTACTACCAAGTAAAGTTGCAATGAAGCAAATCATTTGTTTTTTATTATTCTTTCAAGACTAATTTCTCTACTAGTTATATAGTTGCACCTTCTTTGAATTAGAGATTTGTTAAACTTTTGATGCGTTAAAGAGAAAATAGTATACCAAGACTCAAGGCATGGAAAAGACAACAATTATGCATTGATTTTTTATTGAGTATTTGCTTGAATATATATGCAGTGCTATGTTGACTTTAGTGTTACAGCTAATAAAATTACAATATGGTTTCTTTTATGAAAAAATATGAAGGGTCATGCTGGTGAGATATCATGAGAGTTGACTAGTTCTCTATATCTGGAGTTATAATTAATCAACAAAATAAATGTTATATATCCAATAAATATTTTCATAGTTTTAAAAATATGAAAAGTCATAGTTGCGAGTTTGTGTGATTTAACTTACTATTATGAAAGACGCAGGTTTATGATATAACTTGTTAGGGTTCTTGTTTGGCCTTTTCATGAATTCTGTACTCGTGTCTTTTGATTCTTATTGTAGTTGGTTCAGGTTTTGTCAAAAATCTCACAAGACAATTCATGATTTTTATTGAGTAGAAACTTTCCAGTTCAGGGAATGAAGGCTACTGATTATTAATTATTTCGTCGTTCACTGTACATTTGACACAAGTTAGCAGCTACTAAGGAAAAACTAAAGGGCGGGCTTAACTGTCTGATCATAAGAAACTACCTTAACTAACTCCATCTTTCTCGGTCAACAATAACATTCTTGATTCCTGCTAAAATTCCATTTCCATCTTTCTCTTACATTTATCTATTTCTTAATTCAGAAACCCTTTTCAGCTTTATCTGTTGTAAGAACAGAGAAAGAAATTTTTTACTACTATGTTTTCTTGGGAATTCCTGAGGAAATTCTTAGAGTTCGCCCGTCGAGTGCTTGCCAATCAACGGACCAGTACAAGAGCATTGCTCAAACAATCAGAAGGGTCTAATCCATTACCAGTGGCAGCTTCTTTGTCAAGATCATCCTTTGGTGGGTCCAATAACGGTGACCGTAAGAGTGGAGATGCATTGCTGAAATTTTTATTAAGATCAGTCGCTTCAGGAGTTGTGATTGTTGGCTCCAGCTTGAGCTTTAGCTACCGGTATCCTTCCTTGGTTGATAAGTGTTCGTTTGTTTCTTTCGCCGACAGTGCAGACGATGCAGCATGGGTGTCAAGTGAAGATCTTCTTCCACACAAGAAGAAGAAAAGGTTCCTCGTTGGAGGTACCTCTGTAATTTTTTTCTTCACTTACAATTTCGGTTTCTGAATTGAGTCATGCATAATATACCAGATTGTTTTCTACAATATTACTTTTTTTCATGCATATGAACAAGGGATCATACAGACTTTTTCAATGCCTGGTATTGGGTACTCCTTTGTATCATTTTTGTCGATTGTTCCAGATTCATACAGGAGAAGAGTTTTCTTTAATTATGAAAAGCGCATCAGGTTGCAAAGCCCTCCAGAGAAGGTACGCAAATCTTTCAGGAATGGAAATATTTTCTTTGTATTTATGCCAGCATTCAATCACACACATTATTGGCTACTCAATTCATTGCAGCAACATGTCTAACTTTAAGCAATGAGAAATTAAATAATGAACTTGTGTTGTTATTTGATTTTCTGTCTGTTGAAACAGAGCTTTCTTCTTTTCTGATTTACCTATTCACTATGATTCCAAGTATGCACTTTTATTAATTGGCAATCCTACGGCTAAGCCTGGTGGTGGCAAGGTCAATTCAAGCATGTCTTGGACATTAGATCTCAATCCTGCCTCTCCGGCAGTGGAAGCTATCTAGGCTTTCCAATGCAGAGCAATGGACTACTTCAAAACCATTTTTAGGACATTTATGTTTTACCTGATTGTCTGATCGGGGAAGCTTGAAACCTTTAAATGATTTACGAAAGGCTAATTCATCCACAAATGGAACCAAAGATTCAAATATTGTTAGGGGTTTGTATTAAAGATGTGCATCAAGACAACCTTGCTGTCCTTCAATAAGAGCACCCAAAAACTCAGAAGTGGCATGAAAGTCAGTTGCCAACTAAAAAATTAAGCATAAGGTAATGTAATCATATTCAAGTTTCAAACCCAGAAAGCTTTCACTTGAGAAAGTATGTTAGAAAATAATATAAATAATATCTTGAAACTTTACCTAAAAGTTTAAGCTATTGGGTTGAATTGGTTCTTTAACAATTTTGAAGTTCATTGATACTTATAGTCCAATTTGCTTCTTGATTCTCTTATTTCTATTTGTGCTTATTTAAATGGTCGCGTCTATAACAGACAAATTGACAGAAGAATTTAAGAAAGTGATGGGTTTAATGAGAGCTCAAAACAGGCAAGGGGCAGGCCACAGAGATGGAAGGAGATTTGGGTTGAAAGTAGCGGAGCCTGTGGAGAATGGTGGCCTCTTAGAATACTTCTTTGGCAAAGATGGCAGGACCTGTCTACAACATGAAAGATTTGTCCAATTTTTGAGGGACTTGGATGATGAAGTATGTGTTTATATTTCTAACTTGTTATTGCAGTTTCTGTTGTAATCTGTGTTTATATTTCCAACTTTTTATTACAGTTTCTGTTGTAATCTCCCACGAAGGATTTTAAATTAACAGGATTTTTGTTGGGAAATGTCAGGAATGTCATAATATTGATTCGATAGCGGATAAGTTTCCTTTCTCAGTCTTATTGTGCTCTGATGAATCCTCAATTCTTGATTCTGTTCATGATCATTGTCTCATTGTACTCGTATACAATTCACAAGAACTGAATCTGTTGAATTTTACAGATTTTACGGCTGGAATTATATCAGCTAAAGATTTTGCCTTGTCCTTGGTTGCATCAGCTGGCATCAGACACATTAGCAAGCTACTCGATCGGGTAGATGAAGTACGCAATGAACCACAGATAAGAGACATACGAATTACCTTCGAGGAGTTCAAAAACTTCGCAGAGCTACGTAGACAGTTGCAGTATTTATCTCTCGCCATTTTTAGCTCTGGAAAAGTGAATGGGGTGTTAACGAAAAAAGATTTCCAGAGAGCTTCATCGCAGGTCAGTGACTAACCAACATCTAGTTGCCCGGTAGCAGATTGTCATTTTTTTTGTTTTTCTGTCTTCATGGGGTTGCACTAGAAGTATTCACTACTGAGATAGGTATTAAAGATTGTCAGGTTTCGTCTGCAGATTGAAGTGAAGGCATCATGGATAGCCCAGAAAAACCATGGCATTCGGAAACATGCTCAGACTCCAATCCAACATGTATTTGCTCCTTCAAGTCACACCAATAAGACTCCAAACCATGGCATTCGGAAACATGCTCAGACTCCAAACCTCTATTTAAGTTTAGAGGTGAAATACTCCCCAGACATTTCCTCTCCTACTCAAGGTCATTTAGGACAGAGATGGGATTAGTATGCTTATTCTTGCCATGAATATAGTACAGTACAGAGGCTTCGGTTTGTTTGTAGAAAATCATGCCATCAATAATTTCCACGATTTTCACGGCCTTGCGTATGGATGTATCCGAGGAGTCTATGTTTGTTGTTAAGCCTGCATGGCCTTTTAAAACATCTCTGGTATTGTGCTCCTTTTCCCCCTTTCCTACTTTTCCTATTTTTCCTTTGGCAAAAGCAGTGTAAAAAGGTGTTCTGCAATTTGCCTTCCTCTTCTGTTCAATATGTTGTTTAATATTCATTATGCTCCTTTATCACGTACTTCGCATCTGCCTCTAGGATTGAATTTCAACCAAATTCAATTGATTTATATGGAACACGGGTTTTTCATACTTTCGAAGTTCAAAAGCTAGTCAACATGTTCTTTCAGGAGGAGGCATTTTTTGTTTTTTGGAGCTCAAAAGATGCATTTAGAACTTGGGACAGAACCACTAATCAAGTTCCAGTAGTAACTTTCTTCAGCATTCTCCACTAAAAACTGAAGCTAAAGATCTAAATAGAATATCCAAAGTCCATCCTCACTTGTAAACAAGCACTTCATGAAAAATTGCTGATGAACCAATACATGAATGATAATGTACACTGTTAAATTCCAACATAAATTTCTAATGTAAGAAAGCTCGTGCAAGCAGATGGTGCAGATGGTTTACCAAGTGAATAAGCAAATGAATATCTGCATTCATCATTCAACATATGGTGAGTATTTTTAGCATAAAAGTCAACGCTGATAATATGTGTGTCCATGCAACATAAGCAACCCAGAATATCATGTCCATACTTGTTTATAATACAGATAAACACAGGAAATGCAAGATATTCACGTTTGTGTTCATGCAGGCATTATTTGTGATTAAGGAGTCTGTATATAGCATCTTCCACAGCATCTGAATGATGCAAATGGCAAGTGCATTATATTTTTATGTCTTTGTAATAAAAAAAAGGAAATGCCACATTAATAATAATCATTGGACAGCAAAGCTATTACAATCATTAAAGTTAAATACGATAGCATCATTCTAATGTGCCAAAATCTACACAGCAAGCAAATCCATGGATTATCAGACACAGCTCAATCTTGGAACTGATGTGGGTATGATCCTTTCAGCACATTGATGTGGGTATGAAAGAAATTAATTAATCAAATTTAAGTGTTTCATCATCCAAATCTTTAGTCATTTGTAAGACTAAGAGAGTTCATGCACCCAAAGGAACAAGCAATTAGATATTTTCAGCTTCATCAACAAAATGATTGTAGTAGTTAAATAAATGTCAGTATTAATCCCCCCATCCCCGACCCCCTTGATCTCTAACACACGCATAGAAACAGAAGAGCACACGCAATGCAGACTCATGTGCATAGATGTATATAATGAGCTAAAGCAGGCCATAAAAGACATCACAATCATCAATAGCAATGCTAAAAAGAACAGTTATTTATTTACAGAAAAGCAAGGTGGACTACAGCAACAATTATTCATCAAGAAATGAGAAATAGACTACAAGGACAGAAGATAACAATTTATACCATTCATTTCCTCATACTGGCCAGACTCAAGTGCTGTGCAAGCGCATCCCTAATCGTCTGTCCAGTCTCATCTCCCTCTCCCTCAAAAACCAGCAATTCCTCCTCTTTTAAGCACCCACCCACACTCTCCTCCGGCAATGGCTCACTCCACTTAATCAAGAAATTATGCAATACACACCCCATAACAATCACAAAAGGCAAAAACTCCAAACTATCCTCTTTCCACCTCCTTGCCAAAAGTTGCCACCTCGCCTTAACTCTCCCAAACGCAGTACTAACCAACTTCATTGCTCTACTATGTGCCACATTGAACTCTCTCTCCGCTGAACCAAAACTATCCTGCTCACTGTAAGGAGTTAACAACCAAGGCAATAATGGGAAACAAGAATCTCCCATTACATACTGAGGGATTGAACAGCCATCGCTTAGCATATAAGTTGGCCCTTTCAACAACTCCGACTCCCTTGAATCCTCAACACCCAAATAAAGTCTAGTTTGTCTAAAAATGGCTACTGGCTCCATACTACTAGGCCACCCTGCAGAAATATCCAAAAACCTCCCTTCAGAATCCACTAAAGCCTGAACCAATATTGACCCATTTCTCCCAAAAACTTACGCGCACTACAACTAATCTCCAGGCCTATTGAACATCCTGCAAGCCTAGTAGGCAAGTAAGGCACCGTGGGGGTGACAAGTTGGTACACAGAGAGGATCGAACTCGGGACAGTCGCAAGGAAAGCCTTGCAGTTGACCACAACTAATCTCCGGACCTACTGAACATTCTGCAAGCCTAGTAGGCAAGTAAGGCACCGCGGGGGTGACAAGCTGGTACACAGAAAGGATCGAACTCGGGACAGTCGCAAAGCAAGCCTTGCAGTTGACCACTGAGCTAGACCCTCAAGTGTGTGTGGAAGCCATTATTACACCTATGAGTACTAGTTATATGACACCTATGAGTACTAGTTATATGTTATGCTTTTTTTTGTCTTATGTTTCATTTATTTTCCTTTCAGGTTTTTGAGTACTTCGCATCTTTTAAAACGCCTGATGGTGAAGTTATGACACCAGCAGACTTGATGCGAGCCAAAGTTCCTGTATTTCCTCCATCAGAGTCAAATCGCGTTAGAGAAGGATTTCTGAGAGGGGAAACAGTCCCTGGGGAATTGCATTGTGCACCTTCAAGATTTTTCATGCTTTTTGACACTAACAGTGATGGACTTATTTCTTTTTCAGAGTAATAGTCTATTGTCTCTGTTGAATTTGCTGGCCTTATGAATCTCTTCAACATCAATCATGTTGCATCACATATTCTGTTACGGAAACTTGTGTTCTC
Organism: Populus tremula; assembly: GCA_964019445.1. Lineage (NCBI taxonomy): Eukaryota > Viridiplantae > Streptophyta > Magnoliopsida > Malpighiales > Salicaceae > Populus > Populus tremula. The sequence goes on from CAXHTJ010000956.1 coordinate 11,881, forward strand.
ACTTAGTCCTTTCCATGTTCAACGTTTAGGTACATCTTCTTTGTCACCCTGCTCAGCATTCCTGAATCAAGTTTTCTGTTGCATTTAAGATGTTTGACCTCGACAATAATGGGTGAGTTGCTTGTAGTTTCAAGATCTATGTGCAGTTGCAGATGACCAGACCAGGAAGCTACTCAAAGTAAAGACATTTAGTTCAGTAGAAATATAAATTGCCTTTATCTTGAAGAAAATTTTTCATTTACTTGCTTTCTTCTGGACACACAGTCCACATTTTTCATTGTTCAGCTTCTGCAGATTATCAAAACAATTTTGAAGTTTATTGATACTTATAGTACAATTTGCTTCTTGATTCTCTTATTTCTATTTGTGCTTATTTAAATGTTCGCGTGTTTATAACAGACAAATTTACAGAGAAGAATTTAAGAAAGTGATGGGTTTAATGAGAGCTCAAAACAGGGAAGGGGCAGGCCACAGAGATGGAAGGAGATTTGGGTTGAAAGTAGCAGAGCCTGTGGAGAATGGTGGCCTCTTAGAATACTTTTTTGGCAAAGATGGCAGGACCTGTCTCCAACATGAAAGATTTGTCCACTTTTTGAGGGACTTGCATGATGAAGTATGTGTTTATATTTCTAACTTGTTATTGCAGTTTCTGTTGTAATCTGTGTTTATATTTCCAACTTCTTATTACTGTTTCTGTTGTAATCTCCCACGAAGGATTTTAAATTAACAGGATTTTTGTTGGGAAATGTCAGGAATGTCATAATATTGATTCGATAGCGGATAATTTTCCTTTCTCAGTCTTATTGTGCTCTGATGAATCATCAATTCTTGATTCTGCTCATGATCATTGTCTCATTGTACTCGTATACAATTCACAAGAACTGAATCTGTTGAATTTTACAGATTTTACGGCTGGAATTATATCAGCTAAAGATTTTTCCTTGTCCTTGGGTAGGTGAAGTAAGCAATGAACCACAGATAAGAGACATACGAATTACCTTCGAGGAGTTCAAAAACTTCGCAGAGCTACGTAGACAGTTGCAGTATTTATCTCTCGCCATTTTTAGCTATGGAAAAGTGAATGGGGTGTTAACGAAAAAAGATTTTCAGAGAGCTTCATCGCAGGTCAGTGACTAACCAACATCTAGTTATGACAGGTCAGTGACTAACCAACATCTAGTTGCCCGGTAGCAGATTGTCATTTTTTTTGTTTTTTTGTCTTCATGGGGTTGCACTAGAAGTATTCACTACTGAGATAGGTATTAAAGATTGTCAGGTTTCGTCTGCAGATTGAAGTGAAGGTATCATGGATAATCCAGAAAAAGCATGGCATTCTCCACTACATCCAACTCTGATCGATCGGAAAAAAGCTCAGACTCCAATCCAACATGTGTTTGCTCCTTCAAGTCACACCAAGTTGTCTCATTTAAGTTTTAGAGGTGAGATACTCCCTGGACATTTCCTCTCCTACTCAAGGTCATAACGGACAGAGATGGGATCTGCATGCTTATTCTTGCCATGACTATAGTACAGTACAGAGGCTTCGCTTTGTTTGTAGAAAATTATGCCATCAATAATTTTCCACGATTTTCACGGCCTTGCGTATAAATGTATCCGTGGAGTCTGTTTGTTGTTAAGCCTGCATGGCTTAAATTAATGATCTTATTTTTTCTATTTTACTTGATTTCGTAGATATCTTGTGCTATTTTAAATTTTATAATATTTTCTTTTATGTTCTAGGATCTCGACAATATTATTATCCAGTCTAGATCGGTTTTTAATCTATAAAAAAACATTATAAATCTCTTTAATAGGCATATCAAAAATAAATATCATTAAGTATATAAAAATATTTTTATATACTATAATACTAATTTCAAAGATTTTCTTACCGATCGAAAATCCACTCCTGAAATCGTATTAATAACTTTATATGAGAGATATCATCAAATCAATAAGCAAAATTAAGACTTATTCGGTGTAGGCCTGATTTGCAAAGACATTCTGGATCTTGAACCCAACTTCAGAAACTAGGCTTGAGGATATGGTGCCAGGACTTGTAATGCATTGGCCCAAGCTTTTGCTTACTTTTAAGAGGAATATATAAGTTGTTTGTTATATTTTTCTGTATAATAGCAATGTTTTACTAAATTCCCAACTATAAAAACTCTATTTCTCTTCTTTTTTTCTTAATATTTCGTGACAAGTGATCGTAATTGATGGCTTTAAAATTAAATTTTGAGTTAAAATAAATTAATGGACGATACTGGCCCTCAATTGTTCATAGTAATCAAAGTCAACCCTAACTAGTTTGATCCGACAATTTCTTTTTTGTAGGAAAACAAAGTTGGTTATAAGAATAATTCAATTTTTGTCTACTATTATGAAAGATGCAAATTTATGATATAACTTACAAAATTCTGTAGTTAATAAGCCTCATACAAAATTAATTTTTTTTACCAGTCGAATTGTAGCTAAATAATATTCTTGCAAAATAGGTTTTGAATTCAACAGTTGCGAATAAGTTTAATAAAAATGGGAGTATTTGTTACCATTAAATCAATTAACCCATTGCTTTCATGATGTATACGGATGCAATGCCAACAGTTGCGAATTTCGTCGAAGAATTAATTGCCGAAGGAAGAAGACTTTATTGTATGTGGAAAATTATTCCATTTGAATGTGAAATTGCAATTCAATTACCCAGAAATCACGGCTGATAGACAAGACTAGATATATGACCCGCGCGATGTTGCAGGTCATTTATTTTTTCATAAAAAATATTACAAAAAATAATAATTTAAAAATTTTGGGTTTTTTTATAAAATTATACCAAAAAATCTTAGGTTTGGCTATAACGTCTGACCTAAAAGTAATATTTATAATATTAATAATAAAATTAAACTTGCATGACTCAAGTTTAAGTGAGCTTGACTCTGACTGCAACATTGGACCCAAGAATATTGGATGTGGGTCTGGCTATAAGGTCGTGTCATAAAAGTGTGATAATTAAATAGATTAATTAAAAAAAACAAAGAAAAAAAAATCAACAGAAAGGAAAAAAAACTAATGAAGAAAAAGAACAAAAAATTGAATTAATTGGGTTAACCCTTTAAACCAGGTTATCCGGTAAAACCTGAGATTTACCATACTGTCACGGGTTCATCAATTCTTTAGAAAACACATTTTATTTGTTAAAATTTCTGTAGTTTATATAGGATATTTCTCCGCCCTCTCTTTGCAGTGGTTGCATGATAAAGTTTTTCTGCATGTTTCTTCTGATCAAGCAGTTTATTATAAGCTCATCCAGCATCTATTTCGGTACAGTAATGTGTATGTGTTGGCATATAGATATAAGGACATTTGAGGTTCTCCTTCGGACATTTGAAGTTCACGAAGGGAAAATGGATAGTTGCCAGGGCGATGAAGGTCTTTCTGTTGGGTCTCCTCCGTGCAAGAGGAGACAACGGTCAAGTGAAGGAAGCACCGTGCAGGACAGCTCAAGTTCTCCTACAATCAAGGCTAGGCCATGTGAAGGAAGCACCGTGCAGGGGTCACACTGGCTATTTGACATTTTCAAGACTCAAATGTGTCACGTGAAGATGAAGAAACTTCACGTGACAGGTTAGACATCCAAATGTTTTTAGCCCTTGTATTTGAGAGGCTAGAAAAGTTTTGAAAGAGAATTTTGCCCAATGGCATTTGGTCAACAATTTTTATTTTCCTTCTGACTTAAAAGATGGGCAGCGAATGCCATAAAACATTTCATCGTGTTCGTGCTTTTGTATCTCACTCTCTTGGCGATTGGTAGGCCACTTGATTCAATCATGGATAGCAGTAACAGTATATTTCCTTTTTTTGGAAACATTGCTGGTATCAAACAGTGGCCTCTAGGTTTACTAAAAATTTCGTAGAATTTGGGTTCCTGAACCTCGGGCAGAAATTTAGGGCGTGTTTGATACTGTATTAATTTTTAAATTATGGCTTGAAAAAAATTGATTTAGGAAAATCATTTAGTTGTGGCTGGATGGATAAAATGTATATGGTTAAAACTATAATTGAATAAAAAGCAGTTTTAAGGTGATTCGTTAAAATTGTTTTTGAAAGTGACTTTAATAATAAAATGATATACTTGTAGTAGTTTAGTTTTTTTATTTAAATTAGTATAAATTGAATTAAAATGTGATGATAGCCAAATTTTCAAATGTTATATTATATTGTGATTTTTTTAAATGTAGTTGTTAAAAATATATTTTTAATATGGTATAAAAAATATAATATAAACTTGGATTGTAAAAAAAAATCGTAAAATTACAAGTAATTTTTTTTTATTTTAAGTATTTTAAAATATAAAGTTCAAATAAAAACTCAAATATAATTCAACTACTAAAATATATATTTTAAATAAAAATTTATATAACTTAAAAATACAATATAATTATTGACTATAGATTTTCATTAACTAATAATTAATAAATTTAAAATAAAAAAATCAATTGATATGGTGTGTTAATGTGGTTATGTCTGGCTCATAAAACTGCAAGGAATAAGGATTATAGTAACTTTGGTCTAGAGCTTGAATTGTGTGCAAGGAACAAGAATTGTGTTGTTTTTTTAAATCATACATAATTGTGTAAAGAAAGATTAGTGAGCAACTATCCAATTCTAACCATAGTTAGATTGCATACTTGGAAAAGTTGGGGGGAAACGAAGAAGATATTGTGCAATGGCCAATGTATAGCACCGTCTTCACCTTTCTAGGCATTCATTTTTCACCGTCATTTTTTGTCCCAAAAACCAAGTACTCCATGTCTAGGGCTGCTGACCCTTTTCAATCTAGAGAAAAAAAAAAAAACTTTAATAGACAAGTACATTACTTGAAAGAAATTCATAAATTGAAAAGAAAATAAAAAAAGAACAGTAATTATAAAATGATCCTTAGCCAGTGCACAAAAGAAAAAACACAAAGAAAAACAGAATTACTTACAATTGCTGGCGGAGAGGATTTTACTGTCTGGAACTTATGATGGCTAGGGAAGAGGACGCAGTCAACGATAAAAACAAAAAGAGAGGGCTGTTGGTGATGGTTGCTTGTTAAACGATTGAGAGAAACAAATTAAGAGAGGCTAGGGTAAATGTTGCATGGGTGGCCAATGCTGATGCTGAGGGCTGGAGGTTAAAAATTGGTGCAGTATATATATTTTAGTTGAAATCGTAAAACTGGTTTTAAAATTGTGATTTTACCCGAATTGTAGTATGATTTTAACAATTCTTGAGTATTTAAAGTGATTTTACACATTTAATATGTAATTTTACAAGTTAACTTCGCGTTTTTAAATTTTAGATGAACAAGCTAAGTTAATTAAAAATAACTTTCATTCAATTTAATTTGAGCCTATCCATATTAACTAAATCCCAAGTTCACCTACAAGTTGGAATAAGTTTAATAAAAATGGGAGTATTTGTTACCATTAAATTAATTAACCCATTGCTTTCATGATGTATACGGATGCAATGCCAACAGTTGCGAATTTCGTCGAAGAATTAATTGCCGAAGGAAGAAGACTTTATTGTATGTGGAAAATTATTCCATTTGAATGTGAAATTGCAATTCAATTACCCAGAAATCACGGCTGATAGACAAGACTAGATACATGACCCGCGCGATGCTGCAGGTCATTTATTTTTACATAAAAAATATTACAAAAAATAATAATTTAAAAATTTTGGGTTTTTCTATAAAATTATACCAAAAAATCTTAGGTTTGGCTATAACGTCTGACCTAAAAGTAATATTTATAATATTAATAATAAAATTAAACTTGCATGACCCAAGTTCAAGTGAGCCTGACTGCAACACCGGACCCAAGAATATTGGATGTGGGTCTGGCTATAAGGTCGTGTCATAAAAGTGTGATAATTAAATAGATTAATTAAAAAAAACAAAGAAAAAAAATCAACAAGAAGGAAAAAAAACTAATGAAGAAAAAGAATAAAAAATTGAATTAATTGGGTTACTCTTCCACAATACGCCAAAGAAAGAAGACTATACTGTACGTGGAAAATTCGAAGAGTACTGTACATGGAAAATTATGCCATTTGATACGGTATTGCGATTTAATCAATGTGCTTGGTGATTTTTTAAAATATATTAAAATAATATATATTTTTTATTTTTTAAAATTTATTTTTAATATTAATATATTAAAATAATCTAAAATATAAAAAAGTTAATTTTAGATAAAATAATTTAAAATTTAATGAAAAAAACAGGTTCTAACGTAACCCCAAACACAGCATCAATAAATGTTTAACATGAAAATACATTTTTTTATTATAAAAAATAAGCAATCTACAGCAACAATAACCATGATAAACATATTTAATAGTGTGATAAAGTTTGTATTTTAAAATATATTTTTATTTAGAAATACATTAAAATAATTTTTTTATTTTTTAAAATTTATTTTTTTTAATATCAATACATCAAAACTATTAAAAAACATAAAAAAAAAATTAATTTAAATTTTTTTAAAAAAAATAACAAAATGACATTTCAACCACAACTCTGACCAATCTCTTAAATAATATATGATGTTATAGATTTAATATAAAACTATTCATATAATCTCATTTAATATTTTAAGTTTCAAATAAGATCAGAGTTATTAAATACATTATTAGCATATAATCTCATTTAATATTTTAAGTTTCAAATAAGATCAAAGTTATTAAATACATTATGAGAGTTATTGAACGACATATATTATTTAAATAAAACTCCAAAGGTTGATCATTTTCTCAGTTGACTCCAAGTCAATGTCTACATTTTATTGGACGACAAAGCACAAACACGATGATGCATTTTTATTTATTGATTTTCAATGAAGTTATCGAACACAAGGGAGAAGCATCCGCAGTTTCTTGGAAAAAGCCTTGTGGATTCATCTTTCCTGGTAAACCAGCTGTTATGGATACTTTCCTTGATGTTAACATGAGTTTGACTAGACCAATACAATCTCATCGAGATTCATGGAATGTGTGTGGTAGACCACAAATCTATTTTAAAACATGACCAAGAAACGAGCCAATTCCCAATTTTTCATAACTAACTTTTTAGATCTAATGTCTATATTTCTACAGTGAGGAGTAGGTCTCACACACCAGGCTTTATTTTAAATCATGATGATCATTTTATCATGAATAGAATAGTTTAGGAAAAAAATTAAGCTTAGGATTATTGTGAATTCACACATTAAACTACTTAATTTGATAGGAAGTATAGAATAAATGTTATTTTTTATATTATATAATCAGTCTTTTATATAAAACTCTGAATGCTATTAAAATTTCTAGTTATCATAACTGGTTTTTATTTATTTTTATAATTAGTGTCCATTTATTTTCATGTTTTAAAAATATTTTAAAAAAAATTAAAGTCTTTTATTTTTTTGTTTTTAAATTAATTTTTTTTAATGTTTTTAGATTATTTTAATGTGTTAATATCAAAAATAAAATTTTAAAAATAATTCATTGGATGCCATTCGTGGCAAGGTTTTTTATTTTTGAATTTTTTTTACTTATCAATTTATATATTTGAGAGTCGCGTAAGGGCACTCATCGGTATTCTTAAGGCGAAGTGAAGAGTAGAAACAACATAATCTTTTATTTTCTTTTTAAAATAAAAAATAAGTCATATATATTTTTTTTTGTTTTAGAGAAAAAAACACGGTTATGCTACCAGTACAGCGTAATCAATAAGAATTTAACACGTTATACTATTTTTATTAGTGCTACAATGCTTAAAAATATTTATTTATAATAAGATTTGTCACAAATAAAACACTTTTAATTTAATTTATTTTTGTATATATTTTTTAAGATTACATTATTTTCCGTATCACAACTAATTATATTATGCTATTGAAAATAGCACTGTTATTTAAACTATGTCTTTGTTCTCAAATATACTAATTTATAAATAAAAAAATTTCCTATTTTATTAAAAAAAACTCCTTTTTTAAGATTATTGTGTCTTTTTTTATTATTACCTATGACTCACTTACGAGGGGCTTCAAAGCCCAAAAAAAAAAAAAAAAAAAACCCAACAACTTATATATGTAATTAATTACATATCTTTCTTTGAAACTAAAAAAACTGAGGCTGCTAGAGGACTGAGGACTACTATTCCCAATTTTTAAGCAGTTCATTTTTTTTTATTTTCTTTTATTATTGTTGGTTAATACAAACTAAAAGATGATAAATAAATTGAAAGATTAATACCAACTAGAAGATGATAAATAAATAAATATCAATCAATTTGAGGCAAATGCAAAATGATGCAAGTGGACAATATACCTTATGGCCGCCTTTCAGTTGTTTTCCCTCTAAATTAATATGTTGGAAAATAGAACAATGAAGTGGTCTTTACGCCGAAAAATTACTCCAAGAAATTTCAATGAATCACCAAAACAAGGAAGAAAACAAAAACGTTAATAATGGTGAAAATGACCTGACATTATCGGTCGAGATGATTTAAGTTTTTTTTTTTAAAAAAATAATTAATTACTTCTCAGATATTATAAATTAACGTCACACGTTAATTTAAGAGATCGTTTTTTTAAAATGTACTAACAATCCAACACAAAGCCATCTAAAATATTTACAAATAGTTATAGCATTTAACTATTTATGTAGGGTTCTCTTTTTAAAATATTTTTTATTTAAAAATATTTCAAAATAATTCATTTCCGCGTGCATGTCATGCTCTTCCATTGTTTTTTCAGCCTGTCCCGCTCCGGTATCTGCACACCACGCACTGCCGCTGTTTCCGATGTTTTTTCCACGTTCCTCCGGGAATAAAAAAAATGTTATTTTTTCTTGTTTAATTATTTAAATATTTATTCTAAATTTGTAGTGTTTTTTTGGATAGCACAATGTAATTTATGTATTTGCACAATAGTTGTGTGATTTACATATATTTTATTTATGTTGAATAATATTTTAAAATATTTTTAAAATGTAAAAAACTACTGTACGTGGAAAACTATGCCATTTGATGTGATATTGGAATTCATCTGCCAAGACACCATGGCTGATAGATGTAGACTGAACAGGAAAATTTTAAAAAATTAAAATATTTCATGCCTTCACAGCCGTTTAAAAAAGAAACAACATCAAGCCTTGATTAAAATTTGGCATGCTAGACTTCCAAACTGGGTCACCCAGCGAAGGTATAGATTTTATTGGACGACAATCATATTAATAGATATGGGACGACAAATCACAAACATAATCATGCTTTTTTATTTTTTTATTGATTTTCAAATAAGTTATCAAACACAAGCTCACACGCCGCATAGGGGATCACGTACAATAAAATTAGTTTTCTTTCTTTCTATGTATTATAGTCTTATAAATCTCAAAGTTATTGAAAACTTACATGATCATTAACTTTAAAACTCTTTAGATTAATCAAGATACACGCAAACTGACTCGAACACCCACGTTAATAAAAAAAAAACAATCATAATTCTCTTTAATTAAATTACTCCAATAAATTTCAATGAACTACCAAAATAAGGAAGAAAATAAAAATGTTAACAATGGTCAAAATAATTTTTCTATTTTTTAATATTTATTTTTTACATTAACATATTAAAACTATATAAAAAACTAAAAAAAAAATCTAATTTAAGACAAAAAAAATTAAATTTTAATAAAATGTATGTTAAAAATCAACGACAAACACCCCTTACTCTCCTATTGAGGTAGAGATAGAATGAAACTGCCAAATATATATATATATATATATATATATATATATATATATATATAAACATGAGGTGGGCTGTACCAACATAATCTCATCAAGCCATTTTAATTACATACCTTTCTCTGAAACTAAAAAAACCGAGGCTGCTAGAGGGCAGAGGACTACTATTCCCACTTTTTAAGTAGTTCTTTTTTTTGTATTTCTTTTATTGTTGTTGGTTAATACAAACTAAAAGATGATAAATAAATTGAGAGATTAATACAAACTAAAAGATGATAAATAAATAAATATCAATCAATTTGAGACAAATGCAAAATGATGCAAGTGGACAATATACCTTATGGCCGCCTTTTAGTTGTTTCCACCCTAAATTAATGCGTTGGAAAATAGAGCAATGAAGTGGTCTTTACTCTGGAAAATTACTCCAAGAAATTTCAATGACCCACCAAAACAAGGAAGAAAACAAAAACGTTAATAATGGTGAAAATGACCTGACATTATCGGTCGAGATGATTTAAGTTTTTTTTTAAAAAAAAATAATTAATTACTTCTCAGATATTATAAATTAACGTCACACGTTAATTTAAGAGATCGTTTTTTTAAAACGTACTAACAATCCAACACAAAGCCATCTAAAATATTTACAAATAGTTATAGCATTTAACTATTTATGTAGGGTTCTCTTTTTAAAATATTTTTTATTTAAAAATATTTTAAAATAATTCATTTCCGCGTGCATGTCATGCTCTTCCATTGTTTTTTCAGCCTGTCCCGCTCCGGTATCTGCACACCACGCACTGCCGCTGTTTTTGGTGTTTTTTCTGCGTTCCTCTGGGAATAAAAAAAATGTTATTTTTTCTCGTTTAATTATTTAAATATTTATTCTAAATGTGAAGTGTTTTTTTGGATAGCACAATGTAATTTATGTATTTTAACAATAGTTGTGTGATTTACATATATTGATTTTCAAATAAGTTATCAAACACAAGCTCACACGCCGCATAGGGGATCACGTACAATAAAATTAGTTTTCTTTTTTTCTGATCAAATTAAAAACAATTTTAATTTCATCTATTCTATTATAGTCTCATAAATCTCAAAGTTACTGAAAACTTAAATGATCATTAATTTTAAAACTCCTTAGATTAATCAAGATACACGTAAAGTGACCCGAACACCCACGTTAATAAAAAAAAAACAATCATAATTCTCTTTAATTAAATTACTCCAAGAAATTTCAATGAACTACCAAAATAAGGAAGAAAATAAAAATGTTAACAATGGTCAAAATGATTTTATAAAATCATTTTTCTATTTTTTAATATTTATTTTTTACATTAACATATTAAAACTATATAAAAAACTAAAAAAAATCTAATTTAAGACAAAAAAATTAAATTTTAATAAAATGTATGTTAAAAATCAACGACAAACACCCCTTACTCTCCTATTGACGTAGAGATAGAATGAAACTGCCAAATATATATATATATATACATATATAAACATGAGGGGGGGTTGTACCAACATAATCTCATCAAGCCATTCTAGAGTGTGTTTGGTATTGCGGTAGCTGTTATGGTTGTGATTTGAAAAAAATTGTTTTATAAAAAGTACTTTTAGTTGAGGTTGGTTTGAAAAAATAGGTGTTTGGTTAAAACTGTGGTTAAAATTGAGGTTGAAGAAAAAATAGTTTAATGTATTTGATTAATAATGTTTTTAAAATTAAGGTTATAAAATAATTTTAAAAATATTGATGATTTTTAATTTAAATATTGTAGATTTAACTATTGATATTATATCATGAAATAAATCATACTTTATATAAAATATTTTTTATTATTCCATGAAACCATTTGTAATTCCATTACGTACGAAATACATCTGACAAAAACTACAGTTTCCATAATATTTTTAGCATGTAATAAAATTAGATAAAATATTATCAGGTATAAAATTCACTCTAAACTAGTTTTTGTTTTTTAAAATAAATGTTAAAAAAATTAACACACTAATTCCCCCCCAAAAAAAAAACAAGAAGTTCACGCAGGCAAGTGAACAGTGCAAGAGAATTGTACTGTTCACTATTTTAAAGTGAACCACTGTTAATGTTAATTGCACTGTTCATTGAACAATGCAATTAACATGAACAGTGAAAAAGTAAGAAATCGCAGAAATTAAATAGGGCTCAGTAAACAGTATATTGATTTTTTTTCTGAACCAAATAACTATAAAATATATTTTAAATAAAATATAGCCGCAGCCGCAGGCTCTTGGAATATGACGAAGAGACTGGTGAGAAATCCCAGTTTTCCATAACCAACTTTCAGATATAATGCTATATTTCCAAAGTAAAGACCCTGTTCTATATTTTTATACTCAGTTCACTAAAATGTCCTTGGCGGTAGTTTTTTTTTAACTCTTATTCTTATCAATTTACCTATACATATATTTCAGAGTCGCGTAATGCCAGTCATCGGTATTCAAAAGGCGGCGAAGGGAAGAGTAAAAGCAACGGGTTAGGTATTCATCGATAATGACAGTCAAACGTGAGACCATTGAATTAATGAGCCTCTTGCTGTCACTGTTCTTGATGTCTATTGCTGTCACTAGCAGGTTTCGACAATACGCCAAAGAAAGAAGACTCTACTGTACGTGGAAAATTCGAAGAGTACTGTACATGGAAAATTATGCCATTTGATAAGGTATTGCGATTTAATTAATGTGCTTGGTGATTTTTTAAAATATATTAAAATAATATATATATTTTATTTTTTAATATTAATATATTAAAATAATCTAAAATATAAAAAAATAATTTCAAATAAATTAATTTAAAATTTAGTGAAAAAAATAGGTTCTAACACAACCCAAAACAATAATCAATAAATTATTAACATGAAAATGTATTTTTTATTCTAAGAAATAAGCAATCTACATCGACAATAACCATGTTTGTTTCGAAATATATTAAAATAATTTTTTTATTTTTTTAAATTTATTTTTTAATATCAGTATATCAAAACTATTTAAAAATATAAAAGATTAATTTAAGTCATTTTTTTTAAATAACAAAATTTCACTTCAACCGCAACTTCAAATAATTTTTTAAATAATATATAATGTAATAGATTTAATATAAAACTATTCATATAATCTCATTTAATATTTTAAATTTTTAAATAAGATCAGAGTTATTAAATATTATTAGAGTTAATATGGAGGAAGGTTTAGATTCAGGGTAAGTCAGGAGAATTAATCCAAATATTATTCAGAGTTAATTGATTTTTATGCACAGGGGATCGCGTACAATAAAACTATTTCTCTTTCTTTCCAATCAAATTAATTAAGATCTCTTTAATCAAATTAAATACAATGATATTTTTACCGGTTTAAGTCTCATAAATTTTAGAATTACTAGAAATTTACATAATTATTAATTTCAGAACCCGTTGAATTAATCAAGGTGCACATAAGCTGATCTGAACACCTACATTAATAAAAAAAAAACAATCATAATTCTCTTTAATTAAATTACTCCAACAAAATTCAATGAATTGTCAAAATAAAAAAGAATATAAAAATGTTAACAATGGTCAAAATGATTTTATAAAATATTTTTTTTATTTTTAACATTTATTTTTTAATTAGCATATTAAAACTATATAAAAAACTTAAAAAAGTCTAATTTAAGTCAATTGTTTTTTTTAATTTTAATAAAATGTATGTTAAAATTCAACGACAAACACCCCTTACTCTCCTATTGACTGTAGAGATAGAATGAAACTGCCAAGTATATATATATAAACATGAGGAGGTGGGCTGTACCAACATAATCTCATCAAGGCTTTTAAACCATTTTAGAACATGACGAAGAGACTGGTGAGAAATCCCAGTTTTCCATAACCAACTTTTAGATCTAATGCTATATTTCCAAATTAAAGACCAATAATGTTATATATTTTTATACTTCGTTCACTAAAATGTAAAAAAATGATTTTTTTTAAATAACAAAATGACAGTTCAACCTCAAACAATTTCTTAAATAATATATAATGTTATAGATTTAATATAAAACTATTCATATAATCTCATTTAATATTTTAAGTTTTTAAAGAATATCAGAGTTATTAAATACATTATGAGAGTTAATATGAGTTAATATGGAGCAAGGTTTAGATTCAGGGTAAGTCAGGAGAATTAATCCAAATATTATTTTTTTAAAAAAAAACTTTAAAATAACATTATTTTAATTAAAAAATAGAAAAAAGATCAAAGAAATTTTTACCAAATTTAAACTAAAATTTACCTGATTAATCGAATCATAAGTACACCTGAGTTTTTAACTGCATGTAACTTTACAAGTGACGATTAGCCGGACCAGCAAAGAAACAAAGAAAAGAAAAATTCTATATAATGGCCATCGTTAGTTTGATGACTGCCTGTGTAGATTCTTGTGGAAAAGATCAAAAGACTTTCTTGTTCTTTGATAATAATTAATTATATTAAAAATGAGTTGCAACATGTTGATGGTTTTCTGCAAGTCTTAAGATTAAACGAGTTTTATTTAAGAGTAATAATTTTACATTCTTCTAAAACAAAAACAAAAATTGAAACTTCATGGAAATTGATGGACTGAGTCACCTTCCATAAAAGATCCACTTGATCAAAGATGGGCCCGCCGATCAATGAACACGCGGACGGCAATGCATGGTGCTCTCCCCTATAAAGAGCCTTTGGCTCCTAACAAGTATTTCATACATTAATTTCAAGCAGAAACAGAGGGGTACAAATGGGATTAAACAGGTTCTCTCTGCCAGCAGTGGCGGTGATAATGATGATTAATGCCATGCTTCTATCGCAAGGGTGTTTGGAGGAAGAACGAATTGCTCTTTTGCAGATCAAAACTTCCTTTGGTGAAAACCCAAATGACATTCCATCCCCGCTATTCTCTTGGGGAAAAGATGCTCTCTGTTGCAGCTGGGAAGGAGTTACCTGCAGCAATTCCACTACAAGACGAGTCGTCGAAATCGATCTTTCAAATCCAGGCTATTGGTACTTCCCTATGGGAGATTGGCACCTAAATGCATCTATATTTCTTCCCTTCCAAGAACTCAATGTTCTTGACTTGAGTGGAAATGGCATAGCTGGCTGTGTTGCGAATGAAGGTTTGCCTCTTCATTAAAGACTTCATCTTTCGTAATTTTAGCACGAAAATAACATATATAAACTGAAATCGATTTATTCTTTTAATTAATCAAATAATGTTTTTAGCTTTTTACCCTAACAAGTAACTAGAAATCTTGCATGCATGCAGGTTTCGAAAGACTATCAAGACTTGCCAAATTGGAGGTTCTTTCTTTGGGTAACAATCATTTCAACAATAGCATCTTATCATCATTTAAAGGGCTTTCATCTCTCAAATATCTAAGTCTTATTAACAGTTGCAAGGATCAATAGACATGAAAGGTACTTAAACCACACAAACACATCATCACAATCAATTGAAAAAGACTCAAAATGTTAGACACACATGTTCTATTCGTTGATATGAAGTTATGAATTGATTCCTATAAGTTTCAATTTAAGAATAACAGGCCTAAGAGTTTTATATTAACTCTTCTCTTTTGTATTCTTTTCTTAACTCAGAATTTGATTCATTGAGCAATTTGGAGGAGCTATCACTGACTGAAAATGAGATCCAAGAGTTTGTAACCTTAACAGGTATTAATTAATTAAGGATCGTTTGATAACTCTTTTATTTCTTTTTTTTTCCTCTCTTTGTTTTTGTGTGTTTGTCTTCGATTTTTAAATAACGGAATGCAATTGGTCTCAATCATATATTTAAATTAGTGGGAATCCAAAGCTGGGAGGTGTCACTATAACCTTTACTCAGTACCGACTTGATTCTCAATCATACCGACCTCGATTTATGACACTTTGACCTAGACTTTGCTACACTTCAAGCACCTTAGATTTAACCTTAGTGCTCTACATCCATCTTAAGTTTAATATTTCAAGTCTTAGATTAAGATGATATCTTTATAGGGTAGTAATGATTTGTTTTTCAAATAATTGTTTTTTAAAATATATTAAAATAATATATTTTTTACAAAATATTTTTTACATCAGTACATCAAAACAATTTAAAAATACTAAAAAAATGAACTTGAAATAAACAAAAAAATAAATAAAAAATAATTTTTTCTTTTAAAACGCAAAAAAAAAAGAGTTCTAAGTATATTTTTTCTTTGTAGTGTTTATTTTTATTTAAAATTTATTTTTATTATATTCCAATCCTAAAAAAATAAGACAAGAGGAAGGGATATGTTAGTTATATTCTGACCATGAAAAAAAATCAATCATATATTATGATTTTTTTATGCATGGCCTAGGAAAACATATTTTTCTCTACTAAATAAAAAAATAATAAATTTCAATTATTAACATACTAAATGTTGAAATATAAAATTAAAATAAAAAAAATATAAATTAAGATAAGTTTTATTTGAGTAAATAATACTTTGTGGTGCACCATCATAAAAGCGTATTCTCTTTTAGTATTTTATTAATTAATTAAATAAATATGCCAATGTGAGAATAAAATATTAATTATATCAGACCTCCATGTACCTTTATTTAAATCAAGCTACATTACAATAGTACTAACTTGATCAGGGGCGGAAAGCCTCAACCAGTTCATTCTACCATTAACTATTAACCTCCGGTGACTTAGGGTGCATAGTCCGGTGAAAGGGCTCTCCTGTCATCTGCTTGTTGTTATCCTGTAAATATATTAACTCCGAGTGGTTTGATAAATTAACCAATTGGGAGTCTGAAAGTACAGTAAATGCTATTTTTTTTATTTTGAAATGTATAAAAAAAACTATTCTTTTATTTTTGACATCAACACATCAAAACAATTTAAAAATAATATAAAAAATTAATTTAAAACAAAAACCAATAATCAAATTTTGATGAAAAACATATTAAATCTCAATGCCAAACAAGCACTACGAGCTTATTTGATGTTGTGGTTGAACTGCCGTTTCTCTATTGTTTTTTATTTTTTTTGTTTTAAAATATTTTTTTTGTTTTTTATTATTTTAATATTTTAACATCAAAAATAAATTTTAAAAAATAAAAATATATATTATTTTAATACATTTCCAAACAACAAACACTTTAAAATATAATTTCTACTACACTAAAAAACAGGCTCTAATTAGGTGATGAATCATAATTGTTAAATTTAGTTTGATACCACACCATTGCATTAACCTATAATTTTTTTCTCAATATTTCAAATAATTAACGATTTTGACGTTAGTGATGATCATGTAATTGGTTTTCTGTCTCTTAATTAACTTCTCCTTTGAAGACAAAAATGAATATTTAGGATTTGAAATGTAAATGATTTTGAAATTAATCACTAATCGCTTGCTATAAATATCATGCAGGCTCTAAAGGACCATCAAGGCTTAACAAATTGGAGACTCTTGATTTAGGCTGGAATTACTTCAACAATAGCATCCTATCATCCCTCAAAGGGCTTTCATCTCTCAAATATCTAAATCTTGATGGCAACCAGTTGCAAGGATCAATAGACATGAAAGGTACTTAAACCCACACAAACACATCATCATAACTAATTGAAAAGGAGTCGAAATATTAGACAAACATATGTTTTATTCTTTAATTTGAAGTTATGAATTGATACTCATAAGTTTTAATTTGAGAATAAAAGGCCTAAAAGTTTTATATTAACTCTTTTGTATTGTTTTCTTAACTCAGAATTTGATTCATTGAGCAACTTGAAGGAGCTATCGCTGACTGGAAATAAGATCCAAGATTTTGTAGCCTTAACAGGTATCAATTAATTAAAGGCTGTTTGATAACTGTTTTATTTCTCTTTTTTACTCTTTTTTGTGTGTGTTTGTCTTCAATTTTTAAATAACGGAACACACTTGGTCTCAATCATATATTTAAATTAGTGGGAATCCAAAGAGTAAGCAGTACTCAATATCGACTTGATTCTCAACCAGTTCATTCTACCATTCACTGTAAAAGGACTCTCATGTCATCTACTTGTTGTTATCCTATAAATATATTAAAATTCATAATACATTCAAGGTTTCTAAAGATCTGAACCTGTGTAGATGAAATATATAATTCTCTCGTTAACTATATATAAAAAAAACTTTGGGGAGTCTGAAAGTACAATAAATGTTATTTTTTTTAAAATGTATAAAAAACTATTCTTTTTAATATTTTTTTTAAATTTATTTTTTACATCAGCACATTGAAACAATTTAAAAATAATATAAAAAAATTAATTTGAAGCAAAAACCAATAATCAAATTTTGATGAAAAACATATTAAATCTCAATGCCAAACAGGCACTACAAGCTTATTTGATGTTGCGGTTGAACTGTCGTTTCTCTATTGTTTTTTATTTTTTTGTTTTAAATTATTTTTTTTGTTTTTTATTGTTTTAATGTGTTAATATCAAAAATAAATTTTTAAAAATAAAAAATATTATTTTTTTACATTTCCAAACAACAAACACTTTAAAATATAATTTCTACTACACTTTCAAAAAGGCTCTAATTAGGTGATGAATCATAATTGTTAAATTTAGTTTGATACCAAACCATTGGATTAACCTATAATTGTTTTCTCAATATTTCAAACAATTAACGATTTTGACGTGAGTGTTAATCATGTAGTTGGTTTTCAAATCAACGATTTGTCTCTTAATTAAATTCTTTGAAGACAAAAATGAATATTTAGGATTTGAAATGTAAATGATTTTGAAATTAATCACTAACCGCTTGCTATAAATATCATGCAGGCTCTGAAGGACCATCAAGGCTTAACAAATTGGAGACTCTTGATTTAGGCTGGAATTACTTCAACAATAGCATCCTATCATCCCTCAAAGGGTTTTCATCTGTCAAACATCTAAATCTTGATGGCAACCAGTTGCAAGGATCAATAGACACAAAAGGTACTTAAAAACATACAAACACATCATCACAATCAATTGAAAAACACTCGAAATGTTAGACACACATGTTCTATTAAATTCTTTGAAGACAAAAATGAATATTTAGGATTTGAAATGTAATTGATTTTTTTTAAAAGTTAATCACTAACCACATGCTATAAATATCATGCAAGTTCTGGAGAACCATTAAGGCTTGATAAATTAGAGACTCTTGATTTAGGCTACAATAGGATCAACGATAGCACCTTATTATTTCTCAAAGGGCTTTCATCTCTCAGGCATTTATATTTCCATTACAACCGGTTGAACGGATCAATAGATACGAAAGGTTACATGCCAACATACACACATATATATATATATATATATATATATATATATATATATATATATATATATATATTACTAGTTTTTTTACATGTGATAAGATGATTATATTTTATTTTTTGTTAGTAATTTTAGAATATAATCTTGAAACTACCTAGTTAATTTATTTGTTTTCAATTTACTTTTTTAATTATAATATGTTAAATATTTTATTGTTAATTTGGTCTTTATTCTTTAATTTTTATTTTTTCCCTTAGTTTTTGTGTTAAAATTTTATTAGTTTTCAATTTCAATTAAAATTTATGATATTTTATTTTTTTTAATTTGGTTCTCATTATTTTGATTTGTTTTTCCATTTATGAAAGTTATTTTTCTTTTCAGTTTAATACTCTAATTGAAAATTTTTTCTTGCTCTTTAATTTATTTTTTATTTTGATTTTCACCCTCATTCTTTTAATTATAATTTTTTTTATTTTTTATTCTTTTTTGTAATTAAATTTTTTTTCTCAGTTTCATCCTTAACTTCTAATTTGTTAGGGATTGAGTTTCATGATTTTTTTGTTTATAGTGCTTCCAAACTAATGACTCGGGTCACAAGTTTTAAAGTTAATGCGGTTCAACATCTTTTTTTTTTGCTCATTTTGTTTTTCAATTTTATCGTTCTATATTATTTTTAAAAAATAACATTAGTTTTGTGGTTATCTTTAATTACGTTTTTATTGGTTTATCTTGGTCTCATGACTTAGATCACGAGTTTTGCAGCCTTTTTTTGAACAATTTTGTTTTTTAAAGTTTTAGATAGCTTGTTTAGGAGTGTGGTTGTGATTGCTTTTCAAAGTGTTTTTTACTCAGAAATGCATTAAAATAATATTTTTTTATTTTAAAAAAATTATTTTTGATATTAGCACATTAAAATGATTTGAAAACACTAAAACAATATTAATTTAAAGCAAAGAAAAAAATAAAAAAAATTTAATTTTTAAAAATGCGTTTTTAAAACGCAAAATCAAACGGGACTACTATATTTAATCTCTATAGAGCTTATTTCAGTTAAAATTTTTTTTTTTCTTATATTTCAATCTAAACAAAATAAGACGTGAGAGAGGAAGGTATAGATAGGTCATATTCTTACCATAAAAAAATCAATCATGATTGTTTTTTTGCATGATCTAAAAAAACATTTCTTTATTTGCTAGATAAAAAAAATCATAAATTTCAATTCCTAACATACTTGAAATATAAAACTAAAAAAAATATATATAAATTAAATAAATAATAACATGTGAACCATACAATCACATTCTCTTTTAGTATTTTATTAATTAATTAAATAGATGTGCCAATGTATGAAAAAAACATTAATTATACCAAACTTCTATGCACTTTTTTTTAAATCAAGCTACATCACAATAGCTCCTTATCATTTTTCAAAGAGCTTTCATCCCTCAAGCATCCCTATCTTAATGACAACCAGTTGGAAGGATCAATAGACACAAAAGGTTACATCCCTATATATATTTCTATTTTTGTATTACTAGTTTTTTTACATGTGATAAGAGATTTTATTTTATTTTTTGTTTGTAATTTTAGAATATAGTCTTGAAACTACCTAGTTAATTGTAATTAAATAATCAAAACCGATGTTATACATGAAAATAATTAAAATCCATTTTAATAATTACTACTAGCAACGCACTTCCACAACTACAATCTATTTTCTAAAATATTCTTAATACTTTATTATTAGAATAATAAGGATATGTATTTTTAATAGTATTTCTAAAATTTATTTGGTTTTGTTGTGCTTTCACATAAAACACCTACTTTAATTAATTATAAAAGAAGCAAGGAATTACATGATAATCTCGCAATCATCCTTTACATGTTTTTTCTAGAATAGCATGCTTGCCTTTTCTAAAAACAAATTCTTTATCAATTATAATAATCTTTTACTCTATTTTTTCTCCATCATGAATAACTTATTTTCCTCAAACATCTATATCTTGATCACAATTTGTTGCAAGGTTCAATAGATACCAAGGGTGAGAGACACGCAAAAACACACATGTTAGCAACAGGCCTAAAAGTTTCCTTAATTGATTCATCGAGCAATAATATCTCTTTAGAATAATTAAGAATTTAAATTATATATGCATCAAGAAAATTAGATTTTTAGTTTTATTTTAGGGAGAAATTTTATTAAAACCAATTTCATATTAATAAGAAAAAAATTTATAAACTAACACTAAGTTAGGGAAAAAAAGATTATTATTACTATTTACAAATGAATGTAATCAAATCATTAAGAAGTTGATTACATGTGAATAATCAAACAACCACATTATATTATTGCCTCAATGCAGAGCCATATGACTAGTTTAGTAACAGTTTCCTTGTCCTCGCATGTAAAAAGAACTTTCATTAATCCTAATATTATATAAATAAGATGAAGTTACGGGTTGATATTCCCTACAAGCTTCAATTCCAGAACAACAACCCTTTTAAGTTTTATAGTAACTAACTTGGCTTTTTTTTTTAAAATTTGAATTGCTATTTAGAAATTGATTCTCTGAGCAAGTTGGAGGTTCTAAGCCTAAGCGGAAATAGTATCCATAGTTTCTCTAAATCTAGAGGTATGTGTGTCATCACTCTACTTTAGTGTTTGCATGTGATGTTGTCTACCCTGCATGATCTTGCCTTAGTTTCTCCCTTTTTATCGTGCAGCTGATGCCTTAGCTGACAATTTCTAATATTTGTTTTATCCCTACTTCTCAATTGCTTGCTGAAAATACAGGTTTTAGCAACTTAAGCGTTCTTCATCTAGATTCTGCCTTCAGTGAAGACAATGTTTTTATATTGCAATCACTGAGCGCATTCCCAAACCTTAAAGCCCTTTCTCTACGATTCTGCTATAATATTTTTAACAGACATGGTCAAGGTAAATGCGTTTGAAATAGTAATTTTTATAAGTTTGTGTTACTTTTCCTATTATTATAGATACATTTTCATCTTCAATACCACTATGGTTTTTGGTTTAATTATCACAGGGGAATTTCCGAACCTCAAGTTTCTAGAACGACTGGATTTGACCGCGTCGTCCCTTGTCAACTATAACTTCTTACAAGCAGTTGGAAAGTTTACCTTTCTCAAGAGCTTAGTTTTGCCCTACAGCGGACTCAGTGGCCCCATATCTGCTCCCCACGGTAAAATTGATTTTTTTTTCTCCATCTGTAGGATCCTACAGTTTCCAATACATTATTGTATGCTAAATTTCTTTTAGCATGAATAATTTGCAGGCCTTTGTGAGTTAAAACATCTCCACGAGCTAGATATCAGCTATAATAATCTCACTGGTTCTTTGCCTTCATGTTTCTCGAATTTGACAAACCTTCAAGCTTTAAATATCTCTTTCAACAACTTCATAGGGAATATATCCTCGAGTTCCAT